>VXBW01006285.1:184614-197997 GCA_013400375.1 Thinocorus orbignyianus
AAAAAAAAAAAGGAAAACAAGATCTTCCCCAGCAAAAGCAAGCGTTTTGACCTGATTCTTGTTTATCTGCTACTTGATGGTATATTATATCAATATATATATCAATAGCTATATTGACTGAACTGGCTGGGGATAGAATTTACTGCACCGCTGGAGGCTGCCTTCCAGAGAGTAAGAGTTGACAGATATACTGTGGGTGAAATATTCTAGGTGATTATCAGTAACAGTGAATCCTATTCTAATTACATACGACCTGGAAGATATAACAAAATCTTCTCAATTATGCTGAGAAAGAGCCCAGTCAGCTTCTCTGGTACCGTGAGTAATGACATTAAGCTTTTGATCATACGGATTACCTCAGCAGAATTACTAAATCTGCATCACAGGACAACTTTTCAAGCCCATGTGTACCCTCTGTCCGAATGTAATGGATCTTCTCCCTGAAACATAAATAATATTATTGAGAAGAAAGGGAAAGGGAAAAAAAAAAAAAAAAAAGAAAAGAAAACATGCCATTAGGAAGGACTGAACAACACATAGAGTTAGTATTCCTTGGTATTTCGCCAGTTTCTGTTTCTTTCCTTATAAAAAGGCCAAATATCTTAACAGTCTGATTCCCTTTTTAATCTAACAAACTTGCAAAAAAGAATTGGCCTACATAATTCAGTTTCCTGATCCAAAAGCAAGAGATTTTGTGCCATATTTCAGAAAACAGAGGGATTCTTAGTCCTTCCAAGCTCAGATGTAGCACTGTAGCTAAGGTCAGGCAGACGTTTTGTTTCATACTACAGTTAGAATATCAACATTTGTTAACAGAATTTCACATAACACCACTTCCTTTGCCTCTGTTAATTCTATCTGGCAAATACCACCATATCATACACTTGGTATCGATTGATCACATGGAGGTGAAGCTGTCCATGTGTAAAATCAAACATTTCAGCCGTTTAAATGAACACTAATAAGGAGTGGGAAACATAGAATGGGATCCTATTAGCAGATGAGGACCATGGAGGATACTCCCCAGTCTGTCAGTGTGTTTGTAAAGCATTGCAGTGTCCCAGAACATTTACTCTAGTATCAAGTCAAGGATGCGCTTTAGTACCTGGCTGTGTGTGGCTGCAATCTATTACAGAGTCGAGTCCTGTAAAAGACGGACACTTTTCCGCTTCAGAGTTTGTTTAAAACCTGCCGTATGAACATCACATGGTAGCTTGGGATCACTGCTGACCTAAGGTATAATCAAAGCAATGACCTGGAGGCGAAGGGCTCAATATCCTGTTACAAATCTCATTACGTGCTGGCTAAGCTGTCTAGTCTCCATCACTAGTGAATCTTGTTCCCTGCTCAAAAGGAGATAAAAGCATCATCTGTTCTCTGAGAAACGAGAATTCAAATTACCGCTCAGAAAAAAAAAATAGTCTGAAATAATTTGATGGTAAAGATAAAAGAAATTTTCTCATTTACAGAAACATACATCTTGAATACTGGGAGCATTTTTCATTCTGTCTCCCTCCTTTTATTTGAACATATTCATTCCTCTGGGAAGGCAGTCTAATCCTTCCATCCAAAGAAGTCTTTGTCTGGTTCTCACAAGTAAACAAGGAGTCAGTAAGACTACCAGCAGAAACTATATTGCAGGAACTACGAGGCCTTTCTCTTGCTCTTCCTTCCCTCTGTTACCAGTCCTGGAGACACACTTTTTACTGCACTCACAAACTGAATTCTTGGTCAGACTCTTAGCTAGTGTACACTGGCATTGCTGAGAGTGACTAACATCAGCTTAGGTTCTTGGCCAAAATAATTAATTTAACCTTGGAAATTAGAATAAGTTTAAATTGTACAGGCTTTTAGTTCTGTTTTTTTTTTTTTCTTTTTTTTTCAAACCTTACAGGAAAGGAACGGCCATAAGAAAGAAAAAGAAAGATACAATTTAACTACTTTGGAAAGGACTACCATTAAGTCATAAGTGTGAAAGATTAAAGGCAGGAGTACAACCTGCTCCATAATGTTCCTATTTCTTTATAAAATCTAGAGTGTCTATGTCCATGGCATGGGTGTAAATCCAATCATGAGGTAAAATCCTGGTTCTGCTGAAGTTACTGGGGGTTTGCTGCTGACTTCCATCCAAACACAACTTTAACCCTATCGTCAAGGCCAGGCTGGATGGGGCTTTGAGCCATGTGGTCTGGTGGGAGGTGTCCCTGCCCATGGCAGGGGGTTGGAATTCAATGATCTTTAAGGTCTCTTCCAATCCAAATCATGCTACAATTGACTCCATGATTCTGAAAATCAAAGTGATAATTGTAGGTGAAGACAGATTTTCTGCTATTCAGTAATACCTAGAACAAAAATTAGGTATGTCACTATTTGCCCGTAAGTTATTTTCCTCCTTCTTGTGTATCTGTGGAAAATAACTGTAATAACTACATAGATTCTGGTGGTCCACACCTACTCTTTAGTTGGGACAGTTCCATACGAGGCCCAAATCAATCTTTTGTCCCACGGTTACTAGAATGTTTTTTTTCCCCACTGCAAGAAGTCCTTCCTGGACTTTGGTTTCAGCAATCTGAAAACAAGCAGTACCTGAGTGCGTGGTTTCTGGCCAAGCTGGGCTGACGCTCCTGCAGCATCTCAAAAATGTTGGGTTGGCGTAAAAATGCAACAATCTTGTCATTGTATGCTGGAAAAGTTTAAAAAAAAAAAAAAAAATAAGACAGAGGCTTTATCTACCACTGAGGGGGGCTGATCTTGTCACTATGGCTGTGCAAGGTCACACCGACTGCACTGCTAGAGAGGTACTGGGGACCGCAGAGCAGTGCATATGGTTAAGGAGAAGTTCTACAAAGCATCTTTGTGACCGCTACTTTGAAAAGAAAAGAGGACCTTGGCTTACCGAGAGGCAACGTCTCATGATGGTGCTGGTTTCGAATAGCTGTTACGAGACTATTGCCTGGTCTGGCCAACAGGGTGACTCCTCTGTTTCGAGAGACTTCAGAGGCCTATAAAACCAGAGGGAAGAGAAAGAATGATCAAAACCGACCATTGCTAGCTCATCAGTCTTAAAAACATTTCTTATCTTTGCTTCTGTGACCTTCAGAATGGTCCAGGATGCTGACTGACTGAAGGACAGAAAGCCTGTGTGAAAATTATAGCTTTATACTTCACCCAGATTAAAAAAAGGCAGGTAATTCTGTGCTTCCAAACGGAGGGACACCATTATCTGCAGCTATCACACCTTTTTGATGCTGCAGTGAAGGTACCAGAATGCAGAAGTAAATGCAAGTTAACAAAAGACATCGCAATGATGGAGTTCTCAGGTTCGATGAAAATAAAATCTCATGTTCCAGCATAACTGGATTTACTTCATGGTTTTTACAGCAAGGTTATTTTGAAAAAAAGAGAAGAAAACCTGCACAACACTGCAACATGTTCATTCAGCATTGCTGAAGGGAGATTTAGTGTTGTAAATAACACGAGGAAGGTGAATCTATGTAGATCACAGGACAGAAAAGGGCTATACCACTGCAAAAGGGAGTTGCCTAACTTGCATAACCAGAAACAGAAGTGGAATTGTACCCATCAAAAAAGAACATGATCCAAAGAGTTGATAAAAAGAGTAGTAAGAAGGAAATTCATCACTAGAACTTAAATGAGGCCTTTAAAGAATGCCACCATCACAGCACCTGGTGAAGGGAATCCATGTCACAGACTCACAGAATCTTCATGGTTGGAAGGGACCTCTGAGATCATCATGTCCAATCATATACAAACCAAAAANCTTCTCATATGGCAGGAGGGCAGACATTAAAAGGAGGGAAAACACTTAGGTATGAGGATATTAAAAGCCATACAATGAGGTCTGGCAATGTGTCTTCCATGAATCATCATGTGCTGGGTAACTCTTTGGGGACTCATGCTAGTTGAGGGAAATCCACCTCTCTCTCCTATGTGTTCCTCCAGAATACAGCCCTGGTGAAGCCAACGGAGGAGCATTGCTCCAAAACCAGTCAGAGGACAGGACGTGTTCGTAATTCCAATTGCCATTCTACTGGGTTAATGGCTGCTCCTTTCTCACTGTACAATTTGTAGTACTTGGCAACCACTTCAGAAGGAAATTGCCCCTTCTCCAATATTTTAAATGCTTAGCTCTGAATCCAAGGAAATGGTGCCAACCCAGTTTCAGTGGTACAGCCAAATGCCAGGTCTTCCAGCTGGATATAAATGAAAAGCGAGAAGCTAAATGTGACTGGCAAATTGCCTTTGGAACACATGAAGCATAAAATGTTTACGTGTAACAAGATGCCAGTCAATGCACTCGACACGTGTCAGTACACAGGTTAAACAATGAAAAATCTTAATGATTCCAATTAAAACGTACTGTAATTGAAATTAAAAAAAAAACTGCTGTGAAAGTGAATAGTGAATGTTTCGCTCCATCATTCAATTAGGATTTCACTTGTACCCATTTTATCATAGAATCATAGAATGGTTAGAGGTGGAAGGGACCTCAAAGATCATCCAGTTCCAACTCCGCTGCCCTGGGCAGGGACACTTCCCACCAGACCAGGTTGCTCCAAGCCCCATCCAGCCTGGCCTTGAACCCCTCCAGGGATGGGGCAGCCACAGCTTCTCTGGACAACCTGTTCCAGTGCCTCACCACCCTCACAGTAAAGAACTTCTTCCTAATATCTAATCTACCTGGGCCAGGCTCTCGCCACCCTCACAGCAAAGAATTTCTTTCTGATATCTATAGCCTATATCTCCCCTCTTTCAATTTAAAACCACTACCCCTTGTCCTGTCACTACACTTCCTACCAGAGACTCCCTCCCCATCTCTCCGATAGCTCCCTTCAGATACTGGAAGGTACTAAGGTCTCCCTGAAGCCTTCTCTTCTCCAGGCTGAACAACTCCAGCTCTGTCAGCCTGTCTTCATAGCAGAGGTGCTCCAGCCCTCGAGCATCTTTGTGGCCCTCTGCTGGACCCGTTCCAACAGGTCCATGTCTTTTCTATGTTGAGGACTCCAGAGCTGGACACAGGACTCCAGGTGGGGTCTCACCAGAGCAGAGTAGAGGGGCAGAATCCCCTCCTGTGACCTGCTGGCCATGCTTCTTTTGCTGCAGCCCAGGATGGGGTTGGTTTCTGGGCTGCCAGCACGCACTGCCGGCTCATGTGGAGCTTCTCATCCACGAGCGCTCCCAAGTCCTTCTTCTCAGGGGCTGCTCTCCAGCCATTCTCTGCCCAGCCTGTATTTGTGCCTGGGGCTGTCACATCCCAGGCTCAGGACCCTGCACTTGGCTTGGTCAAACTTCATGGGATGTGCACTAGCCCACCTCTCCAGCCCGTCCAGGTCCCTCTGCACAGCATCCCTTCCCTCCAGCGTGTTGATTGCGCTCTTGAGCTTGGTGTCTTCCGTAAACGTTCTGAGGGTGCACTCTATCCCACTGTCCATGTCTCCCAAAAAGATGTTATACAGCACTGGTCTCCGTACCGATCCCTAAGAACACCACTCGTCACCGGCCACCACTTTGACATTGAGCTGTTGACTGCAACATTTTGAGTGCAGCCATCCAGCCAGTTCCTTATCCATCCAGTGGTCCATCCATCAAACCCATGACTTTCCAATTTGGACACCCAGATGTTGTGCAGGACAGTGTCAAATGCTCTGCATAATTCCNGTGTACCACTTGGCCCTATTGTTCCTTTGTGTTTTTTTTTTTTTTTTTTTTTTTTTTTTAGTATTTTTTCCTTTTTGGAATATGAGTCCGATAACAAAACCTTATTTTTCTCTTATGAATCTCTATCCAGTAATAATACACGTTGATTTCTATTGCAGACAGAGAGTCCCTCAGAGGGAATGGAAAGGGCTTTCCACCTCTTCCGTTTACAGCAATGGCAGAAGGAAATTGAAGGAATTTGTCATAAAGCAAAGAAAACTCCCATATTTGAGAAAGCACATGTTTACGTTCCAATTGCAGGAGGGAGTTTCAAAAGTACGTCTAAAATACTAAAATTCAATTCTTTATTGGTATTGCAAAGGATTCTGTTCAACACCAAAGACTATTAGGCAGGAATCAAGGCTGATTTTTGATAAGCCAAAAGGATTTAGAAGATTCATGGATGGCACGGAAGGGAGGGCAGGAGATCATCTTTTCACTTCACCACGACAGCCCATTCACTACATTTCCCCTGGCCAGAGAGCTTGGAAACTTGTTGGTGACTAAGACAAAACTATCTTTTGCACTATGTTTTGGTCTGAAAATTTGAAGAAACGTAATCACTAGTTCCTATGGTTAACTATTCTCACTGAATTTCAACCCTCCTCATTTTGCTTGACTCTGTTTGGCTTTAAGTATCAAAACTTTGTTCTTGTAATGTCTGTCCTCTCCTACATTAAAGAGATCTTTCTATTAATTTTCTAAGAATTCCAGGCGTTACATTTGCTTTTTTGCCTGCTGTTGAGTACTAAGATTACAATTTCTTTGAACTGCAAGAACTTCTTCATGGTGACTCAGCTAAGAGTCACTGCTGAGTGTGTGAAGCTGAGGCATTTATTTTTTTTCTGCTTTGGGATTGTCTGCCTAGGATTTTCATCTGCTTTTTCCTCAACTGATCACGCAGTGTCCCTGGGAAGTCCACACAACACTGGCAACTCCTTTTGGCACTTGGGCAGAATGCCAGGTTTGTGCACCATGGTTGTGGGGGTAGAGTTTTTTCTCCCACTACCCTGGTTCTTTTCTATACCTTCTCTCACAGCCACAAGCAATCATGACTGTTCTGCTCTCCTTCAGGCTCATTTGATATCTGTACATAACATTCGAAACTGGTGGTTGTCCTCCTTGGTCCTTCATACCATCCTGGTGACAGATTCCAGGGGCCACACCACCTGCCCAGTAAAGAAACCAGCTGGACTGCAGACAGCTGACACATGGCCAGGACAAAGCCCTGAGTGTGTCCCTACCGACATGATTTATAGGGCAAAAGCACATCCAAATACACTTGCAAGAAATGGCATGAAACCTGCTGCTTTTAATAAATGGGCTGAGTTGTAAAAGGTGGTCTTTTAGGCACCAATCTAAAGTCCTCGGAAATCAATGGGAGTCCTTCCAATGGATTCTTCCAGAGGGGAAGCTACTGAATACTGCAAGGGTGCAGAAGCACTGCTGAACCTGTGCCACTGAGATTGCGAGACGAAGATGCCAGCACTTATGGCGCCCTAGACAGAAGGGCCCTGTTTCATTAACTGATCATGCCAAATCAGTGGCCTAGATGGAACAGTTTACAATTTCCCCAGAGAATCATTAGTCAAAACTCTTCAATGTTTTTCACTCTACTTGGTATTTTGGGTTGACTGCAAATTGTTCTTTACCAGCCTTGCCAAAACTTGCAAAACCAAGTGTATTTTTTGGACTTGGCCATCTGAGTTGCTCAGCAGTGTTTCTGTCCCTGATGTGGGGAACTTGTTAGTAAGCCCCAGGCAAGGATGAGCCCAAATATGAATCATCATGTATGTGACTTTGTTGTTGACATCAAGAATTCAGACGCAATATCAGCACTCAATCGCAGGTTGTTGGCAGAGGGAAGATGCTAAGCTGGTGGGAAGGTTTTGCAACAGATCACAGAATCACAGAATCTTAATGGTTGGAATGGACCTCTGAGATACACTGAGTCCAGCCATCAATCCATTGACACAGTTCTATCTTCAGAGAATAGGTCGTTGCATTCACCCAAGATAGGGGAAACCCAACCAAGTTACTTATGCCTGGTCTGCCTTTGGTTCTGAAGTACTAACTTCACGCCCTAGTCAGCTCCCGATCCCAATCCCACTTGGCAGTGGGAGGTGTTCAGACTGGTCCTGCTGCAGTAGGTTTTACTGTTAATTCCACAAGCATTCCTCCAGATATTCTTCCGGAAGGGGAAGATCCTTTGGCCATAATTAATCTCTACTCCTATTCAGCTTCAGATCTTTAAAAATCTTCACCAGTATGGATTTGCTGTACACAGAATGTGATTGCTGGCACTTTTTCCTCCTTAAATCCACCATAGAAATCCAGGATTTATGCTTCTATTAACTCTGCCCTTGTCCTTCCATGATAAAAAACATCCCTATGAAACATAGTAAAGATGTTTAATGTGACTGAGAGCTAGGGAAGCAAACTTCAACATACATTACCACACCTGCTAGGAGATATATCTTTTCGGAGCACAGTGTCACAGCGGGGAAGGAAGAAATGCGTGAGGCTGCTGAACTATCAGGCCATAAAAATAATGAATGACTTGACTTTACTAAAGATAGACTAGGGTATCAAATGTGGATTCTTCTCTTAAAATCTATTTTGTCATCATTTCACTTTGGTTATTTGGTTTTACTTATTATTTTATTCTGAAAATGGTCAAAATATAAACCTTCATTAACAGCAAGCTCTAAGATAAACCCTTCAGAAAGAAAATACCCTTATTTCCTTTGGAAGATAAAAATCATCAAAACAGTCTTTTTAAATGCATTTCAAAGATAAGAAGTGCTTTTAATTCTACAGAATACTGGTGTCAAAACTAACTGCACGATACGAGCGCAATTACCTCTCCAGCACTGTAGCTGCGAAGCCGCTGCAGATGTTGCCTGTGAGTCAAGTGATTCGGGAGACGACCGTTCTGCAGTGGGATCCTGGGATCTATGAAAGTGGTGGCACGGCTGTTGTGGTCAACGAAGAAAGACTGAAACACATAGGAACAACGGGGTGTTTTCTTGTGAGAACGCTGCTAACACTGCGGTGGGATTGTGGGATCATGAAGTGAAAAACCACTGGCAATTGTGTGTCAGAAATATCCTGTTTGGGTACAGTCCACAGAAGATATCTGCAAACGACAGGACTTTCTCAGCTGAAGATAGAGTAGCTCTTGGAAAATACCTGAAGCTACATAGGTCAAAAAATCATCATGAATGGTGCTTGGTAACACTCATGAATTAAACAAGACAGAAGAGAATAGAATCACAGAATCATAGAATGGTTAGAGCTGGAAGGGACCTTAAAGATCACTCAGTTCCAACCCCCCTGCCCTGGGCAGGGACACGTCCCACCACACCAGGTTGCTCCAAGCCCCATCCAGCCTGGCCTTGAACCCCTCCAGGGATGGGGCAGCCACAGCTTCTCTGGGCAACCTGTTCCAGTGCCTCACCACCCTCACAGGAGAGATTTTCTTCCTCATATCTCATCTAAATCTCCCCTCTTCCAATTTAAAACCGTTACCCCTTGTCCTATCACTACACTCCCTGATAAAGAGTACTGGAAGGCTGCCCTAAGGTCTCCCTGGAGCCTTCTCTTCTCCAGGCTGAACAGCCCCAGCTCTCTCAGCCTGTCCTAATAGCAGAGGATCTCCATCCCTCTGAGCATTTTCGTGGCCTGTTCTAACACGTCCATGTCCTTTCTATGCTGAGGACTCCAGAGGTGGACACAATTCTCCAGGTGAGGTCTCAGGAGTGCAGAATAAAATTACCGAGAAACACTGCTTTACCTTATTTGATGGTTCCAGACATCACTTGGCAAACCTGCACTGGAGACAGAAACACTAAGCCAAATTTCAAAGGTGTGACAGATCTAAAATCTGGTTTACAATTTTTTGTTAGTCCAATGCTTCCTTGGTTATGGTGTGGTATCCCACAGAAAGCTAGAGGATTTCTTTGAAACATTTGCTCCTGAAGCTTTTTTTCTGCTTCTAAAATAATTCTGCTTGCTGCTTGTGGTGTTTAAACCAAATCTTCACAGATTCTGAGTCAAGAAGGAAGGAACCTTTAGTCATCAAGTAGCCTGATGTACTGTGTTAAACAAGTGATTGGTTTTGCTGATGCTCTTACCTTGCCCTGCTGGTCTGTTTTTATTTCCCAGCCACGAGGAAGCTCCAGTCGGGTATCAGCAAACATGTTGATAAAATTTACCAGGTCTCTGTTGTGCTGATAGCGCTCAAAGTTACGAGCATCTCTACGGATCTTCAGAATCATATGCTTCAAGCAGGTACTGTTAGTGAAGACTCGATAGGCACTCTATGAGATGGAAAACAGACGTGAGGAAAAACAGTTCTGGTGTTAAAACAACATATTTGGTTACTTCATGGGACATATGCCCAAAGAACTGAAACAAATCCCGTTAGAGTCAAGAACCATTCTCACTTCATTGTTTCAATTGAATTTACTGCTTTATACAAACACCTAGAAGTAAGAAATATAACTTGGAAAGGTAAACACCCCACACTTTACACACAGTTAGCTTGGGAATAAATCATCTTTCTAAAACACTCCAAGAAGATGGTCAGCACACTCTCAAGAGACATGTAGTGGTGCCTATTTCACCGCTTTCATCAGCCAACAGAAATATATCTTGCATGACTGGATGATGCCAGAGGGTTGCAAAGACAGCTGTGAACACACACTTATGCTACAATTCAAATCATAGCATCATAGTATCATTCAGGTTGGAAAAGACCCTCGGGATCATCCAGTCCAACCATCAGACCCACTTGACAAAGTTCTCCCCTACACCAGATCCCCCAACACCACATCTCAATGATTCTGAAACACATTCAGGGACAGGGACTCAGCCACCTCCCTGGGCAGCCTAGTCCAGTGTCTGACGACTCCTTCTGGGGAGAATTCTTTCCTAATGTTCAGCCCAAACCTACCCTGGTGCAGCTTGAAGCCATTCCCTCTCATTCTATGGCTAATTTCCCTTGAGAAGAGACCAGCACAAACCTCTCCACAATGTCCTTTCAAGTAGTTGTCGACAGTGAAAAGGTCTCCCCTCAGCCTCCTCTTCCTCAAACTAAACAATCCCAGCTCCTTCAATCGCTCTTCATAAGATTTCTTCTCCAGGCCCTTCCCCAGCTTCCTTGCCCTCCTCTGCACTTGCTCCAGCACCTCAATATGTCTCTTACGTTGAGGTGCCCAGAACTGGACACAGTACTCAAGGTGTGGCCTCACCAGTGCTGAGTCCAGCTTTGGGTAGGATTCATGAACTTAACAGGACTGCAGTGCAGATGTCCACAATGAAGCTTGCTACCTTATTTATGGTCACTTTACAGCCAGAGGACAGAAACAGACACTTTCAATTGTCCACTTCTGGAAGGCACGAATCGTTTCCTGCAACTGAATATTTGTTTCTGCAATGACTACAAAGCACATCAGATGGAGATGTTTTCATGGGTCAGATGAACTCCGCCCCTTAGGCAGCTAGCTGGGCACTACATACAGCTCTCAGAGGAACGTGCCTTGATGCTGATGTGTACCTGAGTGAGTTAGTGCTGATCTGGTTGCAGAATAGGGGGCAAAATAAACTATATTTGTTGCCACGGTGTATTCAATGATAGAGCACCACAAAGAAGTGGCGACAACACATTTTCTCATCCATGGGCTGCTCTTGGGACCTTTTACTTTGGGAAAATGTTTCTCAAAAGAGGGTAGGAAACTTTACAAAAATCTGCAACCTTTCTGAGCACTTCACTGAAGAGAAAATGAGTGCACTGGTTCTGCTCATCAGCCCAAAGGATTTAATTACTCACTAGAGTAATAAAGGATCACTGGAAGAATCACGTTTCCAGTGAAGTGAGGCTCAGTTGTATGCATCTGTAATCTGTTCAGAGAATCTGACCCAACAGCTTTGAATTCTAAATTTCTATGTACTTTTAATGCATTTTATCTGCTATAATGCAATAAAACATTTACAAGTATTATCTTTATTACACAAGGATTTATTGTGGTGGTGGCACTGAGAACAGAATACTCCCCGCAGCACAGGGTCCCCAGTTATGGTAAGGGTTGGTAAATGTTATAAAAGCACAGAGATATGATCTCTGCCCTGAAGATATGACCCGGTTATGACCTAGGAAAGCTTCATGGCCACAAGTTGCTAAGATCCCAGCCTACTCCATGACAGAAGTTGTATTTTGATCTAATATATGATCAACGTCTCAGTATCTCTCAGCTGCACTAGTGAAACAAACACTGTAATGTAGTTTTAGCCTTCCATGGAAATAAACTATTTGAAAAACGAGAGCCTTTCCCTTTTAATTCTAACTGCTGGGTAATATTTTCCAATCCCAGCTTCACTGACATAATTAATAGCTTGAAATTTTAATAGGGGCTTGTGGTTAAAATATTACAACTGCGTTAAGCTGTAAGTTATGCAGGCCACTATTTCTGTGCAAGTGGAATCTGTGTGACCATTTGACAGATTTTTCAATACATTATTCTGTCTCCCACATTAGAGACAACTTTATAAGATCAAACTGAAGGCCTCTCTTGGCTTTTTTTTTATTCCAGTGAGAAATAAAACTGAGATTCAGTCTCTTGTGAGCTCTTCCTTACACCACTACAGAATCAGCTGTTCATTTAGCAAACAACTCTGCCAAATGAAAATGGTATTGCTCCCAGATCCAAATCATCGCATATCACTCTGTCAATGGAAGAAATCACGAGCAGTCCATAATCTAGGTTCAGATAATGTCAAACCAGTTAATATATCCCTTCTGCAGGATTTCATGGTCAATAATCTCTGGCAGATGCTTGGAAATGGACAGCTGGCTTCAAACCACAAAGCGCCACAGTCAGAGCTTGATGCCTATAGAGCTTGATGCCTATAGTTACCTAAAGACCTGTGCCTTTTAATTTCTTTTCCTTTCAAAAAGAAAGGCCATCCCTACCCAGATATGGTTGATTTTCCAAAAATTCAGAAGTCATGTGTAGACACACAGGCTGAACTACACTTGAGATACAGAAAACCAGACTGCATCTGCTTGTGAAATTTCCCTTTCTGCTTCTTCTTGCTTGACCTATTGCTACATTTTTTTCCACCCCACATGAAGGTTGCAAGAAAACATGAGGATTTATTGCATTAATGAAGAACAAAGAAATTATCTAAATTTCTGAATATCCATTTTCATTCTCGTTTTTTCCAAAATAGCTACACTGACACAAGTTAGTACTTCTTAGAATCATAGAATGGTTAGAGTTGGAAGGGACCTTCAAGATCATTCAGTTTCAACCCCTCCTGCCATGGGTAGGGACACCTCCCACCAGACCAGGCTGCTCAAAGTCCCATCCAGCCTGGCCTTGAACCCCTCCAGGGATGGGGCAGTCACAGCTTCTCCGGGCAACTTGTTCCAGTGCCTCAATACCCTCACACCAAAGAACTTCTTCCTAATATCTCATCTAAATCTCCCCTCTTCCAACTTAAAACCGTCTCCCCTTGTCCTATCATTCCACTCCCTGACAAAGAGTCCCTCTCCAGCTCTCCTGGAGCTCCCTTCAGATATTGGAAGGCTGCTAGAAGGTCTCCCCGGAGCCTTCTCTCTCCAGGCTGAACAGCCCCAGCTCTCTCAGCCTGTCCTCAACA
>VXBW01006285.1:198204-249345 GCA_013400375.1 Thinocorus orbignyianus
CCTGCGCTGGACCTGTTCCAACAGTTCAATGTCCTTTCTATGTTGAGGACTCCAGAGCTGGACACAGGACTCCAGGCGGGGTCTCACAAGTGTAGAGTAGAGGGGGAGAATCACCTCCTGTTTTGCTGCAGCCCAGGATGGGGTTGGTTTCCGGGCTGCCAGCACACACTGCCGGTTCATGTTGAGCTTCTCATCCAGGAGCACTCCCAAGTCCCTCTCCTCAGGGCTGCTCTCCAGCCATTCTCTGCCCATCCTGTATTTGTGCCTGGGGTTGCAACATCCCAGGTGCAGGACCCTGCACTTGGCTTGGTTGAACTTGAGGTTTGCACGGGCCCATCTTCGAGCCTCTCCAGGTCCCTCTGGATGGCATCCCTCCCCTCCAGTGTGTCAACCGCGCCACTGAGCTTGGTGTCATCGGCAAACTTGCTGAGGGTACATTCTATCCTACTGTCCATGTCTCCCACAAAGATGTTAAATAGTACTGATTCCAGTACTGATCCCCGAGGAACACCACTCATCACCAGCCGCCACTTGGACATTCTTGCACTGTATTATCCCCACTTCACTCTTGGGTGTGCAAACTGTAGAAGTTAACCATGTTTTCCCCTCTATTTCCCTGAGACTTGGTGGTATGTAAGGAAGATTTCTCAGGAGCACAGCTTGAAAGGCCACAACCTCACTCCCTGCAGCAACAGGCAACAGAATCAACCAACACAAAACCAAGGGTTCCGGCTTATTCTGGAAGGATAATATTAATGTGCTGCTCTGTATCAAGGAATTCCTTGTGTGAGGCAGAATCCCAGCAAGTGTCCTTGAAGCAGCCAGCCTGTACTGTCCCTAACCTGGTCTGGTGCTCAGGAAGAACACCTGAACACCTGAACCCCAAGTCATGCAATTCAGATTCACTGTGCACTCTCCCCGAAGGGCTGTGCTAAACTTTGGATTTAGAAATCAGTAGTGTGAGAGAGCAGATCATAATTACTCACATAGTTCGCATGCAGCACAGTGAAGAACTCAGGATTGGTGATGAACTTCACAGCTGGAGACTGAAGCAACAAGGTGATTTTTTGAGAATTCACAGGAGAAAGAGAACCTTCCCTCCTAATTTCTGGACAACAACAAAAAAAAGCAGCAGAATCTTACTAACACGGTGGCAAGCACAGCCTATTATTTAACCTTTACTGAATGGCTGTAAAACTGATGGTATGAAAAAGTTGCCACCCTGTGGAATGCACCTCCCTTCATTGCATTTCCAAGGCAAGCCTGTTGGCAAACTGGTAGATGTTCTCCTGAGGGTTAGTGGTGCAGAGCTTACAGTAGCAGGGCAGAAGCTGGATGCTTTTCGCCACCGTACGTTATAAAATTCCATGTCATATCAAACCACTGCTGTCTCTAAATATCAATGTGACCCCAGCAGTTTTTACCAGCAGATAGTTTGGTTCAATACTGTCACCCAGGTCTACTGACTGGTTAGAGAGACCCGGTTTCCCTGTCCACCCAGCCTGAGGGGTTCATCAGTAGAAAGCACTGGGAGCAAAACCTGGTTAAGGAAGCCCCCTGCTCACCCACTTATCCATGTTGGTGCTGCAAAGAATGGTTCTTTACTCATAACTGCAGTATTTTTTGGCAAGTCTGTAGTTTGGGGCACGTATTTGGTGAAGAGAACGGAAACAGACTCAAAGGGTTTATTTTGAATCTGTATCAATTCATGAGGCACAGCAGTAGAACTGAGCCTTTGAAAACGTAGTTCCGTAGGGGTGGGAACCATTTGACATTCTACAGCCACTAGAAAAATGCTTCCTACCATGAAACTCGGGCTTGAGTGTGCAATTCTGGCATTTTCAAGTACAAGCCAACTTTTATTTGCAGTCCAAGGAAACTGGACGCAGACATCATCAACAAAATAAACATAGATTCCCATTTTTTTTCTTATTATCACTTCTTTTCCCTTTCCTGTTAGACACTTAAAACTGCAGACTGGATCCATTGCTGGAGTTAAATTGATTTATACTGGCTTAGAATTTGGATTGACATGCCTAAATTGTGTTTCCTCTGACATTTATCATTTAAATTTAAAGTCAAATAGCAAATGTATCATCCCACATCTTTTTCCCAATCTTATGTGGTTTACATCACCCATGTTCTTTTAACTCTTGGCTTTTTATACAATATTGACTTTTTCTCCTAAAAGCAAAGCAATTCTCTGTAGCAAAACCCACTTCCTAATCACTTAAAAAGACATATCATGCTCATTAACTCTTCAGGGTTAGAAGAAAAAAAGTGAATGTTACATAATAAACTGACCTAAATACTTACAGGTTGCAATTCCTGCTATATTACTATTTTATTATGTAGACTATGGTAGTAAATGATTATACCTATTGCAAAAAATTACTCCACTACTTAGCATTTAGGTACTAATAATACAACATGTACCTCATTTCAGCACTAACAGAGAGGACTGGGTTCTCTCTACAAGATCAAGTGCACGTAAAAGCTCCCATAAATTGCAGCAAAAAGGATTGCAAAGAAAGATACGAATATCAAACATTAACTTCCTTGGTAAAAAATGATTTTCAAGTGAAAAATAGTTCACTATTTCTCTGCAGAGTTCCTCTTATTAAATATGGAACATTAAGTAAATTCAAGCAGATCTTTTGTTGGTTCTTTCCCTTCGCCAATGCTAATTTACAGAGGGATGGCAAAAGGATGGCACAAAGCCAGAATCACTTCCAGCAGACCACACAAATCACTAGATTGATTGCTGGTGCTTCTTACCTAGAACAAACACTTGGCTTATGGTTTCACAAACGTTTTAGGAAAACATGAGCATGGCGGCCACCAAAAAGAGCAGAACAGCTCTCTGCCCATCCCATCCTGCCCTGGGGGTACATTCTTCTCTTCTGCTTTGTACTGACACTCTCGTCTGGTCATCTTATGAGGCAAATGGAAGAACCAATTTAGCTGTAAATAACAGTAAGTACAAGAAACAGGGCTATTTTTCAGGCAAGTCAGTTCTCCACTATGGATGGGATTCTGCCACGTATGTTAGTGATGAACAAAAAGACAGCTGCATCTCCTTTGGTGGCAGCCCACACCTAAGTCAGCTCCTAACTGTCACAAAACTGCTGCTTGAAAAACACAAATTTGTCATACTTGATGACAGAGCCACTGCAGGTGTGACCACATGGGCAAATGTGGCAGTGCAGAAGCCATGCCTGGAGAGTATAAATTGCAATGCCCTGAAATAAAAGTCACACCACGGCAAAAAGAAGGCAGCACCATTTCTTTTTTTCACAACTACGAATATGAATAAAAATCAGATGCCTTTTCCATTTTAATTTCAAATAGCCCCTTATAAAGTCAAAATGCTTTGTCTGTCTTTGGAGTTATTAAAAAAAAACAACTGAGGCCCTCTGTATCTAGATTTGTACCTGCAGCTTCAGATCTAAAACTAGCAGTTTCAGGTCTAAAACTTGCAGCTTCAAGTCCCAAACTTTTTTCTTGTAATTTGCTTTTGCAACCTGGTAGAATAAAGCTCCAGTCTTGAGTGGAAATGCAGATTTCCCCAGAACCAAATGCCACTGCTGAGTGACACTGAGCATGCCACTCAGCAGCTTTCTGCCCCATACCTGAGCTTGGCTGGGAAGGCTCTGCCTCAGAATCACTTCCTCCTCCGGTGGGGACTCTCTCCACCCTGCTGTTCACTGCAGCATCGTCTTCAGTCCGCTCTGTTGCAATAGTTCGCTGGATATTTTGGTATCTACATACATTCAGAGAAAGGAACAACATGCTTTAGTTAATAGAAGAGCTTCCTGGTGCTTTCTGCGTTAACAATCAGCACTGGTTTTGAATGATTCCCATCCTTCTATCTTCAGCCTACAACAGAATAAGAGCACACCCTACTCTTCTCCTTCAGCTGATGCAGCTACTCACACTTGGGCCAACCATTCCTCTGCAAATAAGGCACTTTGCACTGACTGACAGCTACAGAGGGTGCAAAGCAAGGAAGACTCAAAGGTCAAAATGTGAGAGGCGTTTAAGCTACATGTTGCTACTAGGCTCTGCTTTAAAATGTCTGGACATCTAGAAACTGAAACTACTGGTGGATCGTGGTTCCTCACAGAATTGTCTAGGTTAGAAGGAATCTTTCAGATCATCTAGTCCAACCATCAACCTAGTTCTGATAAAAAAAACCCAACAACCAAAAACCAATGACCCATCACTAAACCATGTCTCTAAGCACATGTCAAACCTGTCTTTGAAATACCTCCAGGGATGGGTCCTCAACCTCTTCCCTGGGCAGCCCAGTCCAAGCCTTAATAACCCTTTCCATGTTAAAATTGTTCCTGATACCCAATCTGAACCTCCTCTGGCGCAACTTGAGGCCATTTCCCCTTGTCCCATCGCCTGTGACTTGGGAGAAGAGACTGACCCCCCCTGGCTACACCCTCCTTTCAGGAAGTTGGAGAGAGCGAGAGAGTCTCCCCTCAGCCTCCTCCAAACCAAACATGCCCAGTCCTCTCAGCCTCTGCTCATATGGCAGGAAGGCAGGCATTAAAAGGAGGGACACACTAGACACACTAGACCTGGAATCAGAGGCAGGAATCCAGTAGCTAGTAGCCTCTTTACAGGACAGTCAGCTACCGACATCTGGAGGAAATAACAAAATTCAGGGCCTGGAGGGATATAACCTGGAAAAGCTCCTAAGTGTGGCATGGCAGGTACACAGTAATAGGGAAGAACAAACCCCTAAACCGTCAAAGACTATTACGGTCATGGCAAACTCTAATGAGCAAAAACACCCAAGGTTTATATGAGATCAGTGTGCATTCTGTATGAAATCAGGACACTGGAAAAGGAAGTGTCCTAAGAGACCCTGTAACCCAAGGGTTACATAGCCCACCCCGGTCTTGAATGCCAGCCCCTGATGGGAACCGGGGATATCCTCCCCAGCGGATCCCCTGGTTACCCTAGGACTGGGGAAAGGGGAATCACAGGTTAAATTCCTCATTTATATGGAAGCCATCTATTCTGTTGTTAATAAGGCAACAGCACCCCCCTAGCAATACATATGTTCTCACCAAAGGCGCAACTGGTCAAGCAGAAAAGGCTTATTTTAGTGAATAAGACAGGTAAACAATGGGGGACACATAAATTTTTGTACATGCCAAATTCACCTAGCCCTATATTGGGGCGAGATTTGCTGGAACAATTAAATTTGGTAATTAGTTTTAGAAATGTAAAGGTATCCTTGGAGATAAGTGAGGAAGAGTATGCACAGGTGATGAGCCTGGCTCTGTCCCTGCCTGACAGGCAGGGGGAAATAGATGAAACCATACTAAATCAGGCTCACCCTGAATTATGGGCAGTGGATGTCCCTGGGAGGGCTAAGAACACCTCCCCCATAAAGATTAAATTGGAGTAGGGGGTGAAGCCAGTCAGAATTTGACAATAACCCCTTAGAAACCAGGACAGGGAAGGGATATGGGGAATAACTGACAAACTGCTGAAGGCGGGGTTACTTAAGGAATGTGAATCCAGTAATACTCCGATCCTGCTGGTAAAGAAACCGGATGGGACCTACAGATTAGTACAGGATCTGAGGGCAATAAATCAAATAACTGAGGACATCCACACGGTGGCGGCCAATCCATATACCCTGCTGACCCTATTAACTCCAGAATTAAAATAGTTTAGGGTACTGGATTTAAAAGATGCCTTCTTCTGCCTGCCTCAGCGTATTGACAGCCAACCTCTTTTGCTTTTGAGCGGGAAAATGCAGAAAGTAATCAGAGGGCCCAACTGACATGGACTGTGTTGCCACAAGGGTTCAAAAATTCCCCCATCAGTTTTGGAAACCAGTTAGCTAAGGAGCTGGAATCACAGATCAAACCCGAAGAGAAGGGCCGCATCTTACAATATATTGATGACATTTTAATTTCAACATTCACACAGGAAGAGTGCCTTAACTGGACGATTGAACTGTTGAATTTCCTAGGAGTCTCTAATTATAGGGCATCAAAGAAGAAAGCCCAGCTGGTAAAGGAGCAGTAACATATCTAGGGTAGTGAGGTGAGTGCGGGCCAATGGACCCTGGGACAGCGAAGGAAGGAAGCCATTTGTCGCACACCCCAGCCCCAAACTCCAAAGGAGCTGAGGACCTTCTTGGGAATGACAGGATGGTGTCGTCTCTGGATCTACAATTACGGAGTATTGGTAAGACCCCTCTATGAGATGGTGAAGGAGAACAGGACCCTGCTGGAATGGACTCAGGAGGCCAAGGCCTCCTTCTGGGAACTAAAGGAGGCCCTGACGACAGTCCCCGCACTGGGACTCCCAGATGTAAGTAAACCCTTTAAAACTCACATGAAAAGAAGGGTATTGCTTTAGGAATCCTGACACAGGACATGGGTCCATACCGTAGACCAGTTGCACACATGTCAAAACAACTCGATAATACCGCTGCCGGATGGCCCCAGTTCTTACGAGCAGTCGCAGCTGTTGTTTTGAACCTCCAAGAAGCTCGGAAATTTGCACTGGGCTAGAAAATCACTATTTATGTCTCTCATACAGTTTTGGCGGTCCTAGAAGCCAAGGGTGGGCATCTTTTATCCCCTCAGCATTTTCTGAAATATAAGGCAGTAATGGTCGAGCAGGATGATGTAGAAATCAAAGTAACAAACATAGTAAATCCGGCCTCTTTCCTCAGCGGACAAGAGGGTACGGACGTGAAACATGACTGTCTGGAGACTACTGAGTATACCTACTCAAGCCGACTGGATTTAAAGGAAGCCCCAATTGAAGGAGCAGAGAATTGGTTCACCGATGGCAGCAACTTTGTATATCATGGGGTCTGATATTGTGGTTATGCAGTTACTACAGCGGACTCTGTTTTGGAATCAAATCCACTGCGAGCAACAACCTCTGCCCAGGAAGCAGAAACAATCACCCTAACCAGGGCCCTGAAACTAGCCCAGGGAAAGGTAGTGAATATATATACTGACTCTAAATATGCCTGTGGGGTGGTACACACACACGGTGCCATTTGGAAGGAGCGGGGACTGCTAATGGTGCAAGAAAAGGGAATCAAACACTCAGAGGAAATTCTGGCTTTGCTTGAGGCCGCACAGCTACCCAAGGAAGTGGCTATAGTCTATGTCAAGGCCCACCAAACACCCCACTCCCTGCCAGAGATTGGAAATAAACTGGCAGGCACTGAGGCCAAGAGGGCAGCTGGGAGCGAAGCGACTAAGATAGGTTCGCTAATACCTCAAAGGGTCACTTGAATAACACAGACCCCTAGCTATAGAAAGGAAGACAGGAAATTAATAGCAGACCCAAAAGAAAAGTATGCAATCGGAACAGGAGGCCAGAACTGGTTTCAGTCCCTATTCAGTAGCTCACCATGGTTGACAACTTAATTATCTGCAGCAGTTGGCCCTGTCATGGTTATATTTCCTATAGTCATTGCCGGACCATGCCTAATCCAGTGCATTCAATCCAGGTTCAACGACATAATGTCAGAAACATGCAAGCTATACTATAGACAATATACCCCTATACCTGAAACTCGGGTTTAGAGTGAAGGAATTCACTCAAAGAGAAGGGGAGACTGAAGCAGTGTGTGGGCCAACTGGAACTGCAACCCTCCAGCTGAAGCACAGCTTAATAGTTTTAACTCAATGCAGCATTAAGGATGCGATGAGCTTATTTTGTTAGCCTACAGACCAGAACATGATTCCTAGATGATCTTTGTGATAAACTTGTTTTGCCTAAGAAAATGTTATCTAGATGATTTTTCAGTGATTGCAGGTGCCGGAGAAGAAAGAACAAACCAAGCTTTCACCACAGATGCCAGATCTCGCCTGGACATAGCTAGACAACTGAAAAGGAATCAGCCACCTGTGGAGGGACTTGTGGGGACCAGCACGTAGCCAGAATACATATGTATTAGTTAGATTTTAATATGCATAATCTGTAATGTACAAAAAGCCCACCTGCACAATGGACAGGCGATCCCCCGTGTTCCCAGTGCTGAATAAACATACCTCTCCATAACTCACGAGTTTGGAGTTTGTTCCTCATGATTCCTGAATCGGAACCCTCTGATGCACAGAGTACCCTTCAGAGTTTCTTACTGCAGTAATTGATGTAAGTAGTGTGATCTCAAAGAACTACAATCTAACTGATACAACAGGCACAGAAAAGTAGAACAGGATCCAAACATGAGCTGAGTGAACAGTGTGAGGATGGAAGTGTTCTGGCCATTTTTGGACACTTGTGGATTGGGCATTTAGCTGGGGTGGCAACTAATTGCAGAAGAAGGAAAAGGAAACAATACAGAGAGAACAAAACTATAGTGAGAAGGGTGATGGAAGAAAATTCAGAAAAAAGCCCTGCAAATGCCTTAAAAAACCCTCTATTGTCATTTCCATACTAATCATGGAACTAATTGATGTCAGTGGGACTCATCATGGTCTCAGGGATCAGCTCAATCTTAAATACTTTACCAGCTGAGGAACAAAGTATATTCCTGGCTGTGGGAATAACCTGGAGTGTTTTGAATGTGCATGACACAAAACAAACCCTAGTTAACTTGTTTGCTCACACAGACGGATGAACAAGATGAGAGATTAAGATTTCTTTGCTTCTACTGGCAAGCTATAAAGATAAGTCTTATAAGTTGAATAAGAAAAATATATTTTAAATACTGAAAGAGAATTAAAAGAAAAAGAAAGCATACAGAGAAAGAAAAAAGCAGAAAGAGAAAGAAAAGGAAAGAAAGAAAAGAAGCTCTCTTAATTATTTTAATTAGCTTTTACTCTACCCCAATATTTTTAATCCTTATTTCTGGATTACATTTCTGCACATATATAAAACAGGATGGCTTTACTTCCTGAATTTAATCATATCCAGCATTGTTCCTCAGCTCAAGTTCTGACTTAAAAATTTTACTTACTTTATCTCTCTTTATTTGTTAACGCACACTTTATTGCAAATTAGAAGTTACTCACTAGTTAGTTCCTCAAAGCTACACAGGATCATTAAAGTCAAGTAGTTAGGAATTGACTTTTACAACTCTCAACAGACATCATCTCCCAGTAGCTCACTGCAATCCAATACTGGGCAGAAGGGCTGAAGACCATTAAGACAAATAATTCAAGTTTTAATAGATTTACACTAAATTTTCACAGTACTATGTGTGTCCTCCAGTAGTCAAAGTCATTTGAAGCTACATTTAGTGGATATTTTGATAGCTCAATAAACAGCATCTTTAGAAATTGGGTTTTTTTTCTAATAAAAATGAGAGTTCTGTATTTAAGTAAACATCCATCTTTACAAGGAAGTTCTGGACAGCAGGATTTGCAACAGCAGGAATTTACTGCAGTTTTAAACCCTCTGGTTAAGACCCACATTTTCCATTTTTATTCACTTGACTGCAGGCAACTGAATGAACTTTCCATTCCAGTACTGGAGGAGTTTTACAACACCCACATGCAACAGAACAGGGGGGGGAAAAGTTCATATAATCGAGGGTATATATATATATATAAAACCCCTTGCAGCTTCAATTTAATTAGATGATAGAAAATCCCTATTGGTAAACCTTAAAGAGTAACTCTAGCTGTATGCCAACAAAAGGCAACACTTTTCTTTAGGGTCTCAAGACTATAAAATCATCTTATATAAATACCAGAAAATGCCAAAGTAATTGGAGAAAACATTGAACCTGCAAAAGTTACGGGAATGCCTATGGAAATTTCAGTCTCCTTTCAAAGTGATTTGTCAAAGAAATGGAGGTTCAGAAATACCATACTGTGGCTCTTATCTAATAGGATTTTCATTTTCTATGATACATATTACCATTTAAATTAGTGCAAAGACAAATCTAAATATACTTGTGCTACAAAGCATCTCAACAACAAGGGCTTTTATCTGCTTTGCTAACAAGTAAGCAAGTCAGGAACTGCTGTAGAAAATGAGTAAAAGTCTTTAAAATAAGAAGCATGGATGTCTCTCTGGAGTCTGCCAAACACCTGGATTCCAGTTTTGCCTTTTCTTTACCCTCAAGTGGTTAGTACAGCTAATGACAAACTTGGAGCACAGAAGGAAAGCAGGACTAGGCTCAATCACAGCTATGGAGTGGTTTGGTTTTTCTCAAGTTGAATTTCCAAAGCTTTGTGGTTTTGGCTGGGCTGGAAATACCAAGCTTCCTTGTAATACTTTGGTCTTTCCATGCCCTTCCACCAATGAAACCATGAAGCTGAAAAGCAAGTAGATTGGTTTAAAAAGAAATGTTGTCAAATTTTTTCAAACTGCTAAGTAATTTTGAGTCCAAATTTTGTTTGAGTTTAGAGCAAAATTTCAGTCTGCTGCTAATTCTATCAGCAAGGTCTATGTCTGCTGTTGCCTCATCTAAGATGATTCTCAGGTGTGTTTGCTGAAGACCATTTCAAATAATGAAGTTTGAAACACCACAAACCAGTATTTCTAAAACGAGTGTTTAAACGAAGCCCAATCCTCGGCAGTGCTGATAATAACCATTTATGAAAAGTGGGTTTCCTCACAACCTTGAAATCTGGAGACATTAAATATTTGGAATTAGCATTAGGACAACAATAATTTTCACAATTATAACAGCCAGGTTGAAAACAGAGACATGATTTGTCACCAGACAAATGTTCAGAGATTTAATACAAATCTCTTTTACTAGAAGCATAGGAAATGTTCACAAACTTGGGAACAAAAGAAGACCTGTGTATTCAACTTCTTAAATCAACAGAGTTCCATGGCAGACAGTACAGAACTGTCAGCTTCTTCCCTCTATCCCAAAAAGCCACGACAGTTCACGTTTACTAAGTTGCAAAGTGTTGAGTATCCAATGGGATTGGGGTAAAGAAAGACGTGCCAGTGCTGAAACCCTATATGCTTCTCACTTTGTAACTGGATCTGGGACTACTAAAAATAGAGAGATTCAAAGAATGTCAGTCCTATCAACTGTCAGCTCCCAACCCAACCCAGCGATAATCAAGTCATAACCAAGAAAGCTGGGCAGTTGACACGAAAACATGGAATAATAAAGTTTGAAGCAAGGCCGTCACAAAGACGATGCCTACCCTTCAGTTTTCTGCTGAGATAGCTGGTTTAATGTTTAACCTGCATTAACTGACAGAACGGTAAGTTTCTATGCAGGCTCTCAGGAGCATTTACTCCTTTCCTGATTGTGCTGAATTTCCATGGGTTCAACCTCAAAAAATAAAAATGCAGATGTATATCCACAACTTTGACACGGCCAAAATCCCCCTTTATAGACAAACACTAAATGGCAGAGAAGTCAGGTAAATCCCTCGAAAGAATCTATATTAAACATTCACTTTCTTAGTTTGTTGTTTGTTTTTTTTTTGTTTTTTTTTAAATACTAATACGGTAGCTTGAGGCATTCAGAAGAAAGCTATAATGAAAACAGATACTGAGCAGGTTCTTTCACCTCTGCAAGACGTAACACATTATGAAACACCATCCAAAATAATGAATTTTGGTGAAAAAAAGGGGAAAGTCTTCAAAATTGCGTTGATGGCATGGATTCACATTGCAAAACAATGACTTCAGTAAGGCTCGCTTGTTCTCTATAATTAACATAAACTTTCTTGTCTTGGTCACCCAGGGCCCAGTTCTCTTGACAATCAGTAACTCCCAAACTATTTTGTGCTCTGAAAAGAGTACTTTGAAACTCCGCACCCTTCTTGCAGCTGCAGATCCTTCTCTTAGCACAGAAAAACAGACAAACTTTTGTGGTGTTTTGCATGCTATGATTAGAACATAATTTCAATTTTGCTTGTCTTTTTCTAGAAACCCTATCATTACAGTAAGCAGGTAAAAAACCCCACCCACAAACCTTTTATGAAATAAAAATCAAAGATTTTTGACCAACTGTTTATTTTTTCTCTTTCCTCTACAATTCAGCCCCAAAAGCAAGCATAAGAAGGAAATGATACACAAACCTTCGTGTGGACTGGTCAAACAAAGGGGAAATGTGCACCACGTTAAGAGCTATCTCAGCCAGCTCAGAACAAAGTGACAGATTTACAGGGCCCCACACAACACTTAGCAGATCTGTCTCTGTCTAGAAATGTGGACAGTCCTATTAGAGCAGTGTTCTGCCCTGGAAAAGGAGACAGGTCTTTCAATGGTCTTTATTAGCTCAAGTAGAAATGCCATAGTGATATGGCAACACTATTTCGGTACTGGTCAGCTCAGAAACCTCAGCAGCGTAGCACTAGATACTGACCCATCGATACCACTCCTACAGGTAAATAGGAAAAGTGACTCCATCTTTTAGAAGAACATTCCCTTCTCTTCTGGAAGTCATTTCAAGGAGTTTTCCAAAAG
Source organism: Thinocorus orbignyianus (assembly GCA_013400375.1). Taxonomy (NCBI): domain Eukaryota; kingdom Metazoa; phylum Chordata; class Aves; order Ciconiiformes; family Thinocoridae; genus Thinocorus; species Thinocorus orbignyianus. The sequence goes on from VXBW01006285.1 coordinate 210,598, forward strand.
CCTCTTCCTGCTGTTTGAAAAGTTTTACAATGCCTTTTGCTCAACGGTGCTTCTCATGTGGGCAAGTTTGGGTACCAGAGACCCACAGCACGCTGAAAGGCATCAGAAGCAGGGACAGGAACGTGTACATTGGATAATGAGGAAAGATACAACCTTAGGGAACCACTGCAATGCACAAGGGAAGGAAGTACTGGGCACTGGGGAGGCCCCATCTCCAGTGCTATGTCAAGTTCTGGTCCCCTTCCCACAAAAAAAGACATCGAGGGGCTGGAGCGGGTCCAGAGAAGGGGGGGGTCTGGAGAGAGTCTGGAGAGGTCTGGAGAGCCCTGTGAAGAGAGGCTGAGGGAGCTGGGGGTGTTCAGCCTAGAGGAGGCTGAGGGGAGACCTTCTCACTCTCTACGACTCCCTGAAAGGAGGGTGCAGCCAGGGGGGGTTGATCTCTTCTCCCAAGTTACAGGATATGGGACAAGAGGAAATGGCCTCAAGCTGTGCCAGAGAAGGTTCAGATTGGATATCAGGAACCACTTTGACACGGAAAGGGTTATTAAGGCTTGGACTGGGCTGCCCAGGGAAGTGGCTGAGGCACCATCCCTGGAGGTATTGCAAAGACAAGTTGACATAGAGCTTAGAGACATGGTTTAGTGATGGCTTTTATCAGAGTTTGGTTGATGGTTGGACTAGATGACTTGAAAGGTCTCTTCCAACATGGACAATTCTATCAGTCCAGGAAGGAAGCCACTGGGGCAGTGTGGGTAAAGGGGAGAGCATATCTCAAGGGGACAAGTACTGGGACCAGCACCGTCGGTTGAGCTGCTCCATCTGCTGTATGGAGCCAGAGCGGTGGATCCCGTCTGGCGTTGCTGCAGCTGTGGGGCGCTGCCACGTCGTGGTCCGGTTGACGTGATCAACATAGAACACCCTCCCGTGGCTGTCTATCCGAGCTTCCCAATCTAGGGTTGGAAAAAAAGGAAGGAGTGATGCTGTCAGTATGATGTCTTCCAGTCAACCTAAATGTGGAAGACAGATATATACATACACACAGACATGATATATACACATGAGAAATGCTATATAGATATATAGTCTACACGCATGCAATATACATTATGTGTATATATTCAAAGTATACAGTGTATATATACTATGTGCTTGTCTCTATGTATGTATATACAGTATATGCATATACATAAACATTTCACACACAGCACATACATAGCTTATGGAATTCACTACCATGAACTGCAAAAACCAAGTGACATAGGGGCTACGTTTTTAAAGGGCTGGATAATTTTGCAATTAGTAATACTAATTGTTTGGATTCATTGCAGGTCAAGGCAGCCACACAGAACTGACCCTTAGTAGAAAAGGACTGTATCTGAAATAATACGGCAAATCCCATGTTTGCTTTTTTGTTATGTTTTAGAAAAAAACAAACATGTTTTATTTCTCTCTTTTTTTACAAAGTGACTTCAAAGGATACCATATAGCATTCAAAGGCTCCCCTGAAAACTGATCAAAGTCTGGTTGGATATATCCTTAGAGATCTCCCTTAACAGATTAGAATCATAACTCTGTTGCTCTGACTAATGCCAACTAGATTCAAAGTCTGCAGCAAAATATTGAGCCTTCCATCACTATTGCTTCCTACTAATATTTAAGTTGTCCCATGGCTGAAAGCTAAGAGTTATTTGGTATATGATGGCTTGTGGTAAATGGAAATGTTCATTAAAAAAAAATAAAATTGAGAAGTGAGTAAGTGAGTTAGCCAGCAAAGCCACATATCAAATTGGTTGGAATGTATGGAGTAGTGATATAAAATAGACTTGCTAGCTTCATATATCTACACGACACATCAGCTGATGACATAGCTATGTAAATATATGCACATACTTTCTACAGGTGTTTATATACAAACCTCACATTCACACACAAATCCAAATATAGTGATTACCTTTGGGGTCAAACACTTCCTCTTATTCCCATACTCTTACTATGACACCCTCCACCCTAATGAGTCCGTTCCTTCTTTTATGGTTTTCTGTGATCAAATTCATCAGTTGGATTTCGCAGTGTGTTTATTTTATCTGCTGTTCTCTAAGACTAGGGCTGAAGTTGTACCTCTTCCTGCTATGCCTGGAAACCAGTTCATGACCAGCTCACATTCCGTGGAACGCTAGCCCCAGGGAAACTCAGTTCCCATACTTGGGCTAGTCCTAGCCAACTGCAGGTGGTCTTACGTCTACAGCTGGCTGCCCCTGGGATGTTAGTCCAACAAACCTTAAAAGATGGACGCTAAGAGTCCCTGGAGGGATTTTCTGAAAGTGTCCAAAACAACAAGAGCCATATGCATATGCATTCTTTCTTCCAAAGTTGACTGTAAGTGCCTCAGTCCTTACAGGTGCAAAACTTATAGTCATACCACAGGTACATCCACAGAGTCTCTCACTGTGAGCACCATTCAGCCTGGAGAGAAAGTTCTGGGGAGACCATAGATCAGCCTTCCAGTACCTGAAGGGAGCTACAGGAGAGCTGGAGAGGGACTCTTTGTCAGGGAGTGGAGTGACAGGACAAGGGGTAACGGTTTTAAATTGGAAGAGGGGAGATTTAGATGAGATCTTAGGAAGAAGTTCTTTGCTGTGAGGGTGGTGAGGCAGTGGAACAGGTTGCCCAGAGAAGCTGTGGCTGCCCCATCCCTTCAGGCCAGGCTGGACGGGGCTTGCAGCAACCTGGTGTGGTGGGAGGTGTCCCTGCCCAGGGCAGGGGGGTTGGAACTGGGTGATCTTTAAGGTCCCTTCCAACTCTAACCATTCTATGATTCTATGATTCTGTATAATTTTAAGGAGAGGGCTTTCTCTTCCTCCCAGCAGGGAAAGTTTCCCAAGGATGTTGTAGCTGTTTCAAGAATACCTTTGTGAAAACAATACTTGAAACATAAGACAATAAAAAACTAGCATATCAAGTACAAGAAACCCATGTGGAAGGAAATCAGACTGACACCTAAGGCAGGTGGAAGGCCAGAGCCTTGCTGGGCACACTGGCAGGGTTGGCAGGTGTACCACAGGGGGTGGGGAATGGTCCTTCTGGAGATACACATTTGCTGCAATATCCTCAAGGAAACAACCTTGGCCAGACAAAAGGTGACATGATATACTTCAACATCAGGGAAATCTTCATTTTGCTTGCTGTTGCCCAGCAAAGGAGAGATCCTAGCCCTCGCCTGCTATCATAACGTGCATGAAAGAAGTTATGAATAATACGTTTGATGGATAATTAGAAGCTTATAGGCAATGATGTAGAGCCACATTCAAGACAGCATACTGAAGACACCAACTGGTCATATTGGTCTGAAGCCTGCTGATGGACACCTTAGTAAGAATAACACTACCCACTTACAGAGTCAAACAAGGGCTTCTTATTTTCCAGACCTACTTGCTCTAGAGGTTATACCGCAATGTCTCTAACTAAATGCAGCTCAAAGTTCCTAAGCTCCTAAGCATAATACTAGAAATCTAGAAGCAACAATAATTGTCCAGAGCTTGGAGAACACAGTGAAATCATCAGGTCAAGACCACACAGTCTGAATTGCAACTTCAGGAAGGAAGGCCATCTCTCTTGGATGTGTCAGATGTGATACATGGATGTATGTACAGACATGAATAACATCAATCTGTGAGCACTGCTTAATTCATTGCTTCATGGGTATATACGAGTGGTGTTCCTCAGGGGTCAGTACTGGGACCAGTACTATTAAACATCTTTGTGGGTGACATGGACAGTGGGTTAGAATGCACTCTCAGCAAGTTTGAAGAGAACACCAAGGTCGGTGGTGCAATCAACACACAGGAGGTAAGGGATGCCATGCAGAGGGACTTGGACAGGCTTGAAAGGTGGGCCCGTGCAAACCTCATGAAGTTCAACCAAGACAAGGGCAGGGTCCTGCACCTGGGATGTGGCAATCCCAGGCACAAATATAGGTTGGCCGAAAATTGGCTGAGTCAGCAGTGCGTGCTGGTAGCCCAAAAAGCCAACCCCATCCTGGGCTGCATCAAAAGAAGCATGGCCAGCAGGCCAAGGGAGGTGATTCTGCCCCTCTACTCTGCTCTGGTGAGACCCTGCCTGGAGTCCTGTGTCCAGCTCTGGAGTCCTCAACAGAGAAAAGACATGGACTTGTTGGAATGGGTCCAGCGGAGCGCTGGAGCACCTCTGCTATTTAGTACAGGCTGAGAGAGCTGGGGCTGTTCAGCCTGGAGAAGAGAAGGCTCTAGGGAGACCTTAGAGCAGCCTTCCAGGATCTGAAGGGAGCTCCAGGAGAGCTGGAGAGAGACTCTTTGTCAGGGAGTGTAGTGATAGGACAACGGGGAATGGTTTTAAACTAGAAGAGGGGAGATTTAGATGAGACATCAGGAAGAAATGCTTTACTGTGAGAGTGGTGAGGCACTGGAACAGGTTGCCCAGAGAAGCTGTGGCTGCCCCATCCCTGGAGGGGTTCAAGGCCAGGCTGGATGGGGCTTGGAGCAACCTGGTGTGGTGAGAGGTGTCCCTGCCCAGGGCAGGAGGGGTTGGAACTGGATGATCTCTGAGGTCCCTTCCAACCATAACCATTCTATGATTCTACATACAGCTGGGCTGACACTTGCATTGGTATGTTAAAATATTAGAAATCACGTGTCCCGTGGTTTCTGAGACACCTGTACAAGTACTGCTCCTTGAAACAGCCTTTCTAATCAGCTGAATAACTTCTTTCTTTTTGGTCGCCTGGGAAGGCCATCAGGGGATGGCAGGTGCTGATGATTTTGTTGTCCACAGGTGGCATTTCTGCCTTCCCACAAGACAAAATGTAAATCCCACAATTCACTGAAGCAGCGTGTTGATTCCAGATTTGCAGACAGATGGATGATTACCTCCACAGAGAGCCCAACAGGCTGACAGGTGAACTGACAGACAGATCCCTGTTTCTGAGCTGTGCTGAAGTTTTTTCACGCTATTTCAGGGACGTAGGTGATTTAGGAAGCAGCCAAATCTTCTCTGTCTTCTGTTTTTCAGGCAAAATAAGACTGTGACTACAACAGAGACTAACCTCCATCTAACCTCCACAGTAAGAGCATGCTGGAGCACAGGCTGGGGACAAGATAGGACAGGTTGTGTTCTCCAGCAATCCCCCTCCATCAGCCAAGTCATATTTCACAGCAACCTCTGAAACCGCTCTGATTTATACCAGAAGAAGCAACTCTTTTTCTGGCAGGACCCTAATCCTGGCGGGACAAAGTAAATACGCTGTCTTTTCCTTTCCAAGCTCAGCCACACCTTCGGCAAAGAGCAGCTCTGAACTGGGCCACATGTATTTTCCTTGGCTTCAGTTCTGTAGGGTTTCCAGGAGGACTAGCAAACACAGGCATAAGAATGGGTGACTATTAATGCTGTCATGAGGCCATCCAAACTCTGCAAATCTTCTGCCAATCTCATAGAGGTCTTAACATTCAGACCAGTCACTACGACATCCCTGCATAAGTAATGAATCTACCTTACTTTCTGAACTTCCATTTCCTCCCTGAGATCAGCTGTTGTGGGGTTCTCATGAAACACAGCTATTCAGAAAACCTTCTGAAAGACAAAGCTGACTGTCCAGAAGATTCCCCATGACTGAAGTAAAACCACGCAAAGCTGAACATGCAACTTTTGCAAATTATCTTCAACTTCACTTATGGATGGAACATAATGCTGCACGTGAGAAGTAAGGCAGGTCTGGTCACGCAACCCAAATTTAAAATATAAAGTTTCTTCCTTTCACATCATTGAAAACTATCTAGGATTCTGAGGCATCAAAGGCACTGAGATAGTGATACTGAATGATGGAAGAAGAAACATTTCTCGATTTAAGACCACAGCTTTCATTTTGAAACTACCTCAATATTTCATGGACAGGTTTTGGAAATAGGCTTCCTAGGTGATGCTGTCTAATTCAACTTCCCCCTCCCCCCCAAAAAGTTAACTTAGTGCAGTCAATTCCCATTAAGATCAACATATTGAAGCCCACAGTGTCAGATTTTATTGTAAAAATTATGTTACGTGCAAATGCTAAAATAAAATTCTACAAAGGGATATCACTTCTGCACTCTATCATTACACAGGCCGTTTTGTGTCCTTAAAGCCTTTTGTGAAAGCATGTGGGAAAACCAATGGTAGAAATACTCGCCTTTTGAGGATAATTGTAAGAAAGAAGAAAATGTATTGAATTGGTAATGGAAGAACATGGAACAGGTTCATAGTGTGTTTTATCTACCTGAGATGGTGTCAGAGTCCTACCATGGAGTGTTCTAATGGGGAATGTGCTCTGTTCACGAAGGGCTGAGGGAAGAGTGGGAGGAAGAGAAATATTTGCCTGTACCAGAGGTAACCGTTCCCATTTCATCACTCACTGGCAAGCCACAGTGGGACTCCAATAAGCCTTAACTGTGCTAAAGGCATCTGAATCATTCATGCTACTGTGCCGCTGACGCCACCACTGGGGTTATTTTCGGCTTAGGCAATACCGACATCACAGCTGGTAAATGATGAATTATTCATCAAGGGCACTGTAGGCCAAATAAGTGTGTTCCCTACTTGGGCTTTGTAACAAAATAGAGTGCTTTGTTTAAATGTTTGGTTGTTTTTCTGAGGCACTGCACGTTTCAGGTTGTTAAATCATGTGCTGAAGCTGCAAGGTGTTGAGCAGCGTGTTGCAGGGCACAGAGTGCGCTCTGCTGGGCACTTACTGCCAATGCAAAAAGCGGGGTAATCCTCCAGGAGCACACACGGGAAAGGCTACAGAGACATGTGAAACCATCTCCAGCAGTCATTTCAGTGTTAAATTCCCTTGTCGTCAGTCTACTAATCATTCACACTACTGAAGACCCTCTCATTTTTATCCAAATGCAACTGCAGACACCTTTACAATCCACAATGAATATAAAATTCAATGATTATCAAATCCAAAGACAGTACAAGACCACTCTTCGTAAGCCGCCTTTTTCCAGCTTCCACTGGTTTCGCTCAGATTTGGACCTGTCCGTTCCAAGAGCATCCTGACCGTGAAAGGATTCCTGCTGGACCTGCAAGCAGAGCTGACAGACCACAGGGACTGTCATCCCAAACCATCTCTGAAGTCGGTAATGGAAAACCTGGAGATAAATGCTGTAGAAAAAACAGAGTACTTCACTGATACATCACCCAGAAAGCTTTACAGTGAAGTTTTTGGCGCACCGGTCAGATACCCACTCATTCCAGTCTAAATGCGCCAACTGGAAACAGGGAAATACTATTTTTATTTCACGATAGCTAAAGAAGACGGACCAAGACAGAGGGAGGTTATGGAGCTTGTCCAAAACGACATGACAACATTTGAAGTCAGGATCAAATAAAGGAAACAAAAGGTTGTATTGCTTGGGTTCTGGAGAATGTATATACAGAACAGATGGGGTTACTTAGAAAGACATACTGACCTCTACACTGTTTGAGTTAACAGGAAAAGCTGAAAAACGCAGTAAGTTAAAAAACTAAAGCTTACTTGGCGGAAGAGGCTCATCGATAGTTGGGTAGTGATGATGGTCAGGCCTCAGAGAAGGAAGCTGGCTGACTGGCTGAGAATTATGGAGTAAAGGACAATCACCTACGGACGAGATATTCAAGACATTGACAGTCATTCACTGTTTTCACAACGTGGTTAAAAAAATGTGCTTCTGTAAAACAAGTGATTATGTTTTTAACACATCAGTCTGGTGTACTAGCAGCTCTGGTTATTCCTACTTTCAGGCACTATTTTAATAACAACTCATACACCAAAGAATTATTAAAATAATGCGGTCAAGGCTCTGATCTCGGGTCAATGCTAAACTATTAAGGGCCAGATTCTGGACTCACAGACACACAAGTGTAAGCGAGAGAAGAATCAGGCTTGATCTCTGAGAAACACTGTGCATATACAACCAAACTCAAGCTTCTGCAGAAATCGGCAAGAACATGCAAAATCCCAGTTCCAACTTTTAGTTCATCCCACCAGTGGAACACAAGGCTAAAAGCTGCCTTCAGTCTTTCTTTGCTTTTCCAAAAGATCAATGGCTGCATAAGTGGACCTGAATGGCAGATTTTTGCAGTCCCTGCAAAGCAGAAAAACGTCCCATTCTACAGGTATTTTTCAAAATTCAAAGAGGCCATCTTGGGTGGAAGGAGGGAAAATGAGAGAAGGACCAGAAACAGATTGAGACAGGTGGTAGAAGAGGAAGACAAAAGATAGTGAGACATAGTCAGGATCCGAGATAAAGAAGGAAGACCTGAGATACAGAAGAGGTAAAGTAGAAGGAGAGACACACAGCAGACAGTGCAGAGGAAGTTTTTAAACTCTAACGTTGTATATATATATGTCTATATATCCAAATATGAATTAAATGAAACTAAGCAAACATCCAAAGTTCTCTTGAAAGGAACAAGTAACTTACGATCAAGTCAATGTTTATAGAATCCTTTGAGAAACTACGAAATTATGGTGTAGGGATGAAAAAGCATACCTTAGACATAGCTGTGAGAATAAGGAACCTGCACGTTAAAACTTCACAGGTTCCAGAATCAAGATTCCTTCTTGATCTGTCCTTAAAACCTTAGAAATCAGGACAACTAATCCTACTAATGGACACATTTTCACATTGTACGGTAACAATTTTTCACTTAACTTCAAGCTCCAGGGTGGCCTGTTAACAATCTGAATTGCATAAATATAACAATTACATGCATCAGAAAGATGCAGCTTATGGAAAATTATACTGAGCATTTCCAACATCACCAGAAAATTACACAAAGACACTTCAGAATTAAAAATCAGACCGTGAGAAGCTCACCGTGTGCTCGCTGGTTTACCTGTCTTTAATGTCCGAATCTTAATAGCCTAAAAATGAGTAGTTTGTAAAAACACCAAACATGTAACTGTCAGATGTGAAAAAAAAAACACGTTAACCAAAAAAGAATGGTTTTGCTTTAAACAATCAACAGCTAGAAGGCAGAAGCCAATTTTGCATAAAACCATAAAAAAAAAAAATCTCACACCATCCAGAAGTGAGAAAAATCACTTGGAGAAACATACTCCCTCTTCTAGGTGCTCTGATGATCCCAGATGGGATGTTAAACGCCTTCATTAAACACCCTATGTACAGACATAGCTCACAGCCACATTTGCTGCGTGTTTTGAACAGACAGCAGTTATGCAAGTCGTTGCTCAGTGTTAAAAGCCCATCTCTCACAGCCTTAAAAACTGTGCTACAGCTACAGGTGGTGTAGCACTGACCACCAGATCATCGCTCATCCAGCTTTTTTTTTTTCTTCTTTTTCTGTACTTACCTCACCATAATTGACTCTCCCCTAGTCACCAGAGTTACACCAAGCCAGCAGAAGCACAGCAGTACCAGTCACGTGCAATGGATGGAGGTGACCACATCTACTGTATTGGTAACAGCTGCCAAGTCATGAAGCATTTACTGAAGCACCCTTGGTGACATCAGAAGAATGCTAAGAGCTGGGATGTCCTTCAGACATACTCCCTCCGCTACTCAAAGCAAAGCCACCATGAACACTGCAGTACCCTTTACTCAGGGCTCAAGGGACACAACGTTGGAGCTGTACTGAACCCGTATGCAGAAGGATCCCTCTCCCTTCACATTCCCCTCTCACGAGTACACACAGTCCAAAATAACCATCAAATCTCTCTCTCTCACACACACACACCCGCGTGCTCTTGGACCTATGGGGATACTTGCACATGAATACTGTTCATATGCAGAGACCCTCCCAGCGAAGAAGGAAACTGTTCCTATATCTCTGTGAGCTTCTGAGAATTTACTTCTTTGGGCTAGATTTTGCTCTGCAGAGGAAACAATTACCTACACCCAGCTGCCTACAAAGTCTTTACACAGTCCAGCACGTAAGGCCACCCTTCCACCTCTCTTTCTGCTGGAGCAAGGCCTATGGCAGTGGAAGGCAAGGGTAAATCCATTGGGAATGGAGAAGGAAAAGACAGAAGGATGCTTCAGTTGGGGTTTCCCAGTGATCCCCAAACATATTATCCTTCTGGTGCCCTTTTACTTCGGTGTCACTTAAAAGAGGGAGACAGATGACTCAGGATTTGGGAATCCAGTAACTACCTACTGATGGTGCTGAACACTCCTTATCTGCTGCTTGGGCCTTTCCTTCTTTAGCTGGAGAAAAATGATACACTAGCCAACGAAAAGATGAGCGATCAACCCCACCCTTCACGTAACTCCATAGGACCTAAAATGAGTTACCAAAGGGAAGAATTTAATGTCCTGGTTTGGAGGGCTGGGAAAAACAGTACCTAAATTACAAAGACCAAAAAAAAAAAAAAAAAAAAAAAAAAAGTACTTTCTTAAGTTTATGTTTTACCTATAGACTAGGATAAGGAGATGGGAAATTTGTTCAGTAAATTTTCAAATCATCTAAGAAAAAACTTCTCTCTCTGTTGAGTTGCTGTATGGCCTGTGGAATCTGTGGCAAGTTCTTTTATAATTTGGGGAACTGGAGCAAACAGAGCTAGAAAACTGAGTTCTCCGTGTTTAGGACTGCGCACAGCTACCCATCACACAAGGTACACTGGCCCAGCTGTTCAGCTGGCATAAATCAGCATATGTGCCCCCTGGCAAGCACAAGCCGGTCCTCCCGGTGACTATCAGAGACATGGCAGTACATCACATGAAATGGAACAACCCCAGGAAATAAAGAATGAGTTGGTGGATGTGATAATGCTGATCTGCCATATAACTACAGCAGCTAATCTCGATTTTATAATGATGCACTGTCCTGGTTTTACTGGCCAGCCCGGCCCAAACCACGACATGCATAGATATCTACAGGAATCCACAGACACAGATCCCCATCCGATTTATTTGGTTTTGCTGGGATTTTTATGGACAGACTCAATTATCCAACCCTCTGTGATACCTGGCTCAGCTCACAGGCCCCAGATTTGCAAGTAATAAACCGTGAGCTATCTAAAACCTCGATTATCTGATGCCATCCATAACATCCAGATAATTGGGGCTGCTCAGAGCATCAATTCTCAGGATCTAACCTTCTCTTCTGCTGCTTGGACCTGCTATTGGGGTGTCTAGACCCTCTGTGGCTCTTTCTGGATTCCCACCACGAGCTACTAGTTCATCTGGCCACTGGGAGGAGCCATCCACTTGCTCCCTGTCCAGCTCGGGGCTCTGTACTGAATCTGGCACTGACTCAAATGCACTGTTCTCCTCCTCATCATCATCCTGGGAGGAAAAGACCGTGCTCTCAGAAATCTTTGCACTGTCGACAGAGGAGAAGCGAGTATGGCTGGAGAAACGATTGTTACTATCGTAACAGGAGGTGCTGTAGCAAGAAGTGCTGTAGCAGGAGGTACTGTAGCAAGAAGTGCTGTAGCAAGAGGGGCTGTAGCAAGAGGTGTCACACGCATCGCATTCATTGTCACCATTGGGCCTGGAGCTCGACTCGCTCTCGCTTCCTGTCCTGGGGTGTTCCCCATCCAATAGCCCATCATTTAAGTCAGAAAGTTGCTCTTCCAAGGTCCCAGGAGGCACCGTGCTCTGGCTGAAGTTCTCTTCAGCCTCATTTTCCAGAGGAGGCTCTGCTGCCACTGTCTCACTCTCGCTAACCACCTCCTTCTCCAACACCTCCTTGACTGTAGACTCCTCATCATTCTCCCCACTGTTACCACCATCTTGCTCTTCTTCCCCATCGCTGCTCATCTGTGCTGAGGGCAGGCTGTGGAGCAGGTTGTGGATCCGTATGTAGTGTGTGCGAGGGGTCTCTGGCTCACCGCAAGCTGAAGCTATGACCGTTTCAAGTTCAGACACAGGCAGGGAGCATGGCCTGTTTTTCCTCTTTGCTGTGGTCCTCAGTTGTAGCTTGTTGTCTTCCTCCTCCTGGGCTGAAGCCCCTTCTTCCTGACTCTTCTCCAGGTCTTTGCCAGCATGCACATCTGCACTCACCTCATCAATATCTAATGTTTCTACGCTGGTCAAGACTCCACCATCTGCCTGAGTACCAGAATTGACTTTGTTATTTTCCCTAACTTCAGTCTCAGGAGGAGACATGCAAGCCAGCAGAGCCAGCTGCTCCGTGAGGTCCGTAGCACTCAAAGAAGGCAGCACTTCTCCTGGGACGGATTCCAAGGGCTCAGGAACTGGCACCGCATCAACCTCCCCATCTCCTGCTAGCTCTTCATTTAAGCTGTTCTGGTTGACTTCCCCAGGTGGTTTGACAGCCCCTGGGCTATTGACACTGTTCACACCGTATCCATTTAGCTGTTCTGGAGCTGTACTTTCTGAGGTCACTGTGTTGATGCATGGAGGCTCACCGAGGCTTTCCTCTGTGGGGTTGTTCACAGGGCTTTCCTGGAGGTCAGCTGGCTCAGGATCTGCACTAACGGAGACCTCTTCATCATCTGTATGAGACAGGAAAAGAAATTACTTACTCCTTTAACAAGAAGTGTTGACTGAACCAGAAGCTTGGCTATAGGCGTACAGGCATCCACAGCAATCTGAGAGAATTAAAGGCATAAATTACAGTGTGAAATACGTGGGCAACTGAGCAACTACCAAGAAATACTGTTTTGCGGGATTTTTTTGCTAGGCAGATTTTGTACAGTGGATTTAACAACCGTGGGTCTTACTCATGGTGGTAATCTGTATGCAGCACCTTGCCTCCTTGCAACATAACCTGAAGCTAATACCTTCTTGAAACTCCTCTTTGAGCCAACAGAGATTGGAGGGAATATCAGGGGAATGCCAAGGAAGCCTTTCCTGAGGTTTTAACGACATTTTTCTCTTTATGCTGAGGCTGACAGAACTCCACAACAGAGAACTTGAAAAACTATTTTTCTCACCCCTGAAAGGTGGAAACTTTTCCTCAAACATCCTTTGATGTGGTCCTCATCTGTACCATCTCCACTCAGATGCTAAACAACCTGGGCTCTTTCACACTATCCAGACAGTCAAAAGACAGGGTTTTCTAGCAAGGGGCAGGTCACAATTTCCAACCACGAATGCAGATGCTGTTGATTTGACAAGCGATACCTGAGAGGGCATTACCATTGAGAGGCAAAAAGTCCCTGAAGAATTCTATTTAGGCTTTGACATGAAAACCAAGGTTCAAACTTGCACCATCATGACAGTGACTTCTTCATAACTGCAAGGGAATGTGAACCAAATCCAAACCAAAAGGGAGTGAAGAAGGGGAACACTGAGTTATTTTTTGGTTTACCTTTTTCATTAAAAATAATCAAAATGAGAAAGTTTCTAAGCATCTCTACTATTACATTCTCCAGTTTTACCTATGAAGAGCTCAAATGCAGATGACTCTACAGATAACAGCTCATCTAGCACTTCCCCAGGACAGGTGATGGAGAAGTTGATCAGGCTTTAGTTTTCTACCCTCTTCTCTCACAGGGATGTGGCCAAATATTTGAAGCAGCCAAGACCAGGGGGACACAAGACAGCAGTAGCTCTAAGCTAAGGGGAAACAGGGAAGAAGTTGTGACTCAGGATGCATCCTGTGATGGGAGACTTTATACACTTTCCTTTGCTCATGACTGTACCTAAAGACCCAGGGCAGTCAGGAATGAATTCAGATTTCTGAGGAGAAAGTATGTAAAGCCAAAAAAAACAAAACAAACAAAAACCCCCCAATCTAGATAAATGATGGGTTAAGACTGAGAATTACCTGGATGGATGGAAGAAGTTATCTCAAATCGGAACTGCAGCTGGCCACTGACATGATCTGTAGGAAGCCGGCGACCCAAAGTGTAGCTTACAACCCTGTCCCTGAAAGAAAACAAATACCGTCACAAAAGACTATGACCTACCCAGTGTGTCCTGTGCATAGATAAAGCTGCTGTGTCCTACAAAAATACATAATGGTTTTCAAAGGCTATTTAACCCAGCCATGAGGGCATGTTGACTTGCGTACAAGAGAACGAATGGCAGAGAAGGAGAGGACAATGTCTTCAATTACAATGGAACAGCTGAGTCAGTGAATAAGACAGGCTTCTGGTATACATGAGCACGTATGTATATATATAGAGAGAACGGTGGGAATGGAACTTCTGCAGCATGGGTATGAAAATACTGACATGGGAAGCAAACAACTCCCACTTCAGCTATTGTAACAAGACTTCACTGCTCTGCTGATCTGGTCATATCTACCGTTCTGCAGAATCTTGCATTTCTGAATCTCCTTCCTTTCACCATCTGCATAAAATTCAGCTTTCCTGGCTTTTCTTTCAAAATCCTGTACAGGTCAGTCCCCGCTTACCACCTTCTCTTTTCAAACTGGTCAAATGACTGCTCTTCATCTCTTTCCACCCCTCTTACCTCTATGAAGCTGAAATACCAGGAGAACACCTTCCTGACAAGGTTGATCAATGACTCCATTCTGTCCTTGTGCAGGTCCCTCCCTTTGCCACACTTCATCCACCCCTCAGAACAGAATGAAACTACAGAACAGATTAACTTCCCAGCTGCCCAAAATGAGGCTGAATCACTGTTTGCAAATAATTTTTTGAGTGTAAAGGATTCAACTAAATAGTAATATTTATACATCTTTTGAAGAAACATAGTTCACTTCCAGTTGGGCCCAATATATTTGCTAGGATAGCTTCACATGCATCAGAAACTCATAAAAATGAGACGGTCTCAAGATTTGTGTATGATCTTTCTGTACCTGGGTGTCTGTGCACTTCTCATTGAGCTCACCTGAGATTTAAAAGCCACTGTGGTATTAAAACTAAGCCAGATCTAGGTGCAGGTTGGAGGCCCTGCTCTTGGCAAAGTATATCCTTAGATACACAGTGTTTACAATAAGGAAGTAAAATAGGAAGATACAATCAGAGGATGGTGAGAAATCATCTCATACAGAGGGAAGCCAACGGTATCAGTTATAGGGCTCTACTTTCCCCAAGCTGTTCTTTTCCATCTGGTTTCTATAAAGCTACTCCATCTTCCCTACTTGAGAAACAGGAAGGTAGCTTAGTTCCTTCTGGCAGATTCATTTGTCAATATCACAGCCAGTTTCTGAACCAGCTGTTCAAAACCACTTCCAACGAGCTCCACTTCCTGCTGTTCTGCCGAATCGAGATCCAATTTTCAGAAACGCCTTCTTGGAAACCGCATTGCATATGCTCTCCTCAGGACATGACTCTTTCTCTCCCTGCTCCTCAAGGTCTGAACCTTAAAAGTTTAAAGCCAACTTGCTGGCCTTCTTCCAAATATTATACATTGTCCTCAAATTGGTTTGTGTTACTTTGACAGCATACACCTTCCCAGGACTTCCATGTAAAGGGGAAGCAGGGCAGGGCTGGTGAGCTCAAGTGAACTTACTCCTTAGGAGCAGGGTAGGGTCATAAAGGTTTAGTTACAACATGCCTTTTTTTTTTTTTTTTCTTTTTCCCAAAATAATAATATTTCCACTGTCCAGAAATTAAAGGGAAGAAGGAACAGATCTGGTATGATTTTAGCTCATAGGTAATTCCCTGAAACATGAAAGAGCCTGTTGATAACATTAAAAGAATATTAAAATTGAAAATATTGCACTCTCCAGATTCGCAGTCATGATACACAACACAGTTTTCTTTCCAAATGCAAGCTCTCACTTTTCAAAATGCAGTGGACAGGGTTACAGAGGGAACTCTTTTTCTGGCCCGTAGTCCTATAAATACTAATTAAGACCAACATCATTCATCATCAGACAACTGTCAGTTTAATAACTCCCCTCAATATCATTCTATCACTATAATGATGCATCACCAAGGACTTCGAAACAGTATCATGCTCATTATACAGTCAGTAGCACAAGCAGGGAATTTACCCTATGGCATGTCTTTCCAGGAGGCGCTGAACTGGCATAGAGAGTTTTCCCAGGAAGCGCTTGATGATGGGTCGGCTCTTTGCAAATTTGTCTTTAACTTCTATTTCCAGGACATCCGTGGGCAGGGAGACAAAGCTGAATTGCTGCAATAAAGGAAGAGCACAAAACATGAAGCTGGTGGCCAGGCCACAACAATCCACGGCTGCCAGTGCCTTACTGACTTCTGTATGTCTCTGGACAGAAACAGTCCGTGGGCTCCAAAGGCACAGGCCTGCAAAATAAAAAGAGCTTGGCCTCCAAGCAGGCAGGTGAAGCCACCCATTAGGTACCTGTCCTTGTTCGAGGTAAAACAAACCAATTTTCTGTTTTACAGTCTTACTTTTTTAACTGGGCCTCTTCTAACTAACTGAACTCTGAATTAACAGCACATCGTTCGGAAACTGTTCACTCTCACAGTGGCAAGACCCAACTATACCAAAAAACGGTGTCCAGAGAGGTCCTTCCTTATAGTTATTGCTGGAACAGCCAAGGGCAGGGAATTCTGTTATTTGCCCCGCTGGAGGGTTGGAAGCGGAAACGCATGGAGGGGTCACACCTGTGGGGAGGAGGGGACAGGACAGGGGACCCAAACCTGACCAANGGACAGTACTGCAGAATGCTGCATAATCAGGCTTGGGGAATGCAGGAATTTCATTTATTCGTGTCATGGTAGCATCCAGACACTCTAAACAAGGCTTGCTGGTAGTAAGGACACCTCCAGAAATGTCAAGAACTCCGCCCTGGAAATGATTATTAATCTAAATGTAATCGCACAGATTATGTTCATTCCTTTCCCCCTTCCCCAAGTTCTAAAAACTTCACATAGCTGTGTGTAAGGACAACTGAACTGGCAGTCTGGAGAGATGTTTAGCCAGTATTTCCCTCCAAGTGAAATTAGTCCTCTTTGCCTTTGACTGGCTGTTTCTGGTACCTCAGCTGTGAGGCACACCTCAGTTAGTGGGCAGTGAGGATCTGGGGAAGTGAAGGACACACGACCAGAGTTTTCACACACATTCAGAAATCTCTCCATCTCTCCCTCCTCCCCGTCCCAATTTAAAAAGTCGGAATAGGCTGTTTACTTTGATTAATAATCTAACCTGGTTCACAGCATGATCCTACAGAGGTAAGCCACAGCACAGAATAAATCATACCGGGGAAGACAGGAACGGCACCACCTAAACCTAAAGTTGTCACCAAGCACCTTGACACATGTGACCATGACCTCAGCTGATCTGGTTTTAAAAACACCTATTTTTATTTGTAATTAGATTCAAAGAATCATAGAATGGTTAGAGTTGGAAGGGACCTTAAAAATCATCCAGTTCCAACCTCCCTGTCCTGGGCAGGGACACTTCCCACCACACCAGATTGCTCCAAGCCCCATCCAGCCTGGCCTTGAACCCCTCCAGGGATGGGGCAGCCACAGCTTCTCTGGGCAACCTGGGCCAGTGCCTCACCACCCTCAAAGGAAACCTTTTCTTCCTAAGATCTCATCTAAATCTCCCCTCTTCCAATTTAAAACCATTACCCCTTGTCCTATTGCTAGACTTCCTGATCAAGAGTCCCTCTCCAGCTCTCCTGGAGCTGCCTTCAGATCCTGGAAGGCTGCTCTAAGGTTTCCCTGGAGCCTCCTCTTCTCCAGGCTGAACAGCCCCAGCTCTCTCAGCCTGTCCCAATAGGAGAGGTGCTCCAGCCCTCTGAGCATCTTGGTGGACCCCATCATGGACCCCCTCCAGCAGGTCCATGTCCTTTCTCTGTTGAAGACTCCAGAGCTGGACACAGGACTCCAGGCAAGGTCTCACCAGAGCAGAGCAGAGGGGGAGAGTCACCTCCCGTGACCTGCTGGCCACGCTGCTTTTGATGCAGCCCAGGATGGGGTTGGCTTTCTGGGACCAGTACCTGGCTTATTGTCACAGTTGCCAAAGACTTCTGCCAGGAGAATGTTCTGGCATCTACAAACAGCACCATCTTGGAAATATAATCAAGTTTTTAAGACCAGAAATGTCCTGAGGCAGAGCTCAAAGGCTTTGCCACTTGGAAACAACCACAGTTTGAGATCAAATGTGAACTCAGTGAACTGGGTTTGGAGCCAGCTTGTAAAAAGATGATGATTTTACATAATTCACTTTTCTATAATCTAAGTACTTGCTCTTGTAGCTGCTGTCATCCAGTTTAACCCTAAATGAGCAAGAAATTTCTAATGCAATCCCTGACTGTGGATGCCTCAGGCTCAGGCCATCCACATTGGAAAAGCCCAAAGAAATTCTTGTTTGTAGAATACTTGGGCCTCTCACACTTTGAAAAAAATGGATCCCAGAAAAACACCTGGGTTTGAGAACTCAAAACCTTACCGCCTCATTTCCAAAAATCACCATTCACTTTTGAAAACTAGTGGTTCTTGTGGTATTTAAAGACGGGAGTATCTTCTTTGGATGTGGAAGCAAATCACCATCAAATTCTAGTTTCCTTTTGCTCTTCCTTCTCCTTTTTTCCTGACAAATGCCAGCCCCTGTACCCCAGGTACCTCAGTCACAAAGATCTGGCTACGTTTATACCGTGCAAAGCCTCAGCTGTTACTACCCTGTCTACCTGGAAGAGAGAGGACCCAATGTTTCATGGTTGCCTCCAATACAAATAACATAACACAGTAGAAATATATTACTCCTGGACTAAATCACATCGTTTCCTTGCTATATTTGCTAATTTTCACATAGCAACAACCAGTTTGCAGAAATGACAACACAAGCTTCATATCTAAGTTAAAAAGAAAAGGGAAAAAAAAGACACTGATTATAAATTCTGCAGTATCTTTGGGTTTGTACTCAGTGATGTTGTGATTAATAATTCATCCCAAGGAGGGGAGAGAAAAGGAGGCTGTAAGATCATACCAAAGATAAAAACCTGACTGTCTTAAGGATGAGGGAGCTTTGATATGGCTACTTCCATGTGCCTTGCAAATAACACCACTGATAACCAAAAGTGCAGCACTTTAAAAATAAGTAAGTCTGCTGCCATTTTTTGATGTTACTATTACAATTTTTCCATTATTTGGAACCTTTCTTAAAATCACAACTCTAAGTGTTATGGAATTAATTTAGAAATTAAGCTTCCACATTAAAAAGAAGGATAACGTTCATGGTTGCAGAGAAAAACAAGGACAGAAAAGTGTAATACAATGAGCTCAAGACTTCTGATTATTCTGACAGTCACTCCTTGAAGCCCGATTCTTTTATTGTTTTGGAGCTGGCACTGGCTACAGTGAATCTTCTTTCACAGCCTATGACAGCAATCTGGAAGTTGTGTATTTTCACCAGGGCCACAGCTCATTTTGTGGGTTTGTTCATTGGTTGGGTTTTTTCCCCACAAAAATTAAGCTCCTGAAATCACAACTGTAAAAGAAGCACAACCGAAAAGAATCACAACTGTTAGTGCAAACTCTGCCAAGACCAGACAAGAACGTCACAGAACCTGCTTGGAATCCAAAGACACTAACTGGAAGTTCACACTGAGACTACCTATAGGAGGGTGTATTGAAGTTTAGATAAATGGGTTGGGTTTTTTTTCAGTCAAAGAGCAAAGTGAAAATGTACTTTCTGGTAGTTTTTAAATTCTTATGTTCAAAAGGTTTAGCCTCTCCAGCTGTCCAGAGGCCCACCTGAAAATGGCTGCATGGATGTGGTCTGTGACTTCGTCTGAGCCTTTCTTTGTACTTTAATACAAAACCTCTCAATGGAAGTCACGGATTTCAATACAGGTGTAAATCAAACCAGTTATAGTTTCGAGGTTAAATCCCCACCCAAGGGAAAGACTTTGTCTAATGACTGATCACGTATTTATTCGGGTAACAGCAGAAAACAGGACATCTGGTAAGAACAATCCACAAAAATTGTAAGTGATGGCTAGAACTTAATGTTTCACCTTGATCCCTAACCAAAATTCAAGTAAAATGCATTACATAGAATGTGAGGGAAAAAGCCCTGACAAGGTATCGCTGGACTCAAAATTTGCAGTTGATCTACAGTTGTCAGTGGATGAATGGATAACAAAGAAGTTAAATTTCTATCCTCTGATTAGCCCAATCCAGTAATTACCTATAATGTTGCATTAGTCACGGTGTATTACCCTGCATATCGCATCAACTATTGCTTCACACAAAATGACTCTTAGAACTTGAGATGATACATGACACAGCACAGAGGATGTGGCAGATTGCCTCAACAAAACTGCCAAGAAATGACCACTAGGAACAACCAGTTTCTCACAGGGTGCCTGGCCCTAGAAACAGTCTCAGCTCCCATCTTGCCTGGGTGGATCAGCGGATCAACTGCTTCCTTGCCTGATCCTTTCTGGCTAGGGATGACAGGGCTCCTCTTTACAGGTTGGATGTAGATGAGTGGAGATCACGGAGACCCTCATATTGAGAAGCAACACTGGAAGGACGAGGTGGTGGACCAGATGCCCCTGTGTCTGGTCTGGAAGAATGCCAGACTGGAAAACTTCCAGAGTTAGGAGCCATAGAAGAAACTGCAGGGAAGTTCTGAATGCTCAGCTCCAGAGGGGGAGAAGACTTATTTTCCTCTAGAAATATTTTAGGACTGTCACAAGAAATGTTTGTCTGTCAGGTGTATTCCTCAAAGGAAGCCACTCATAGAAAAAGGAAGCTATGTGCAGAAAGTCTGAATGGAAGGAATGATTGCAGATCCCTGGTATATAGGGGAAAAATAGTACGTGTCATGAGCAGCAGTAAGGAGGCTTTGTGGAGACCAGTGCATCCTGGTCTCTGGAATACGCTGGCCACATCGGCATTAGGTAGACGCCTGGTACAACAGGAGCAGATGTGGAGAGCAAACAGCTGGTGCTGTGCACCTGATTACCACATCCAGACACCTTGCCAGGGTTTTACCATGAAGTAACTCCAGGCTGGCGCCCTGGCTTGAAATTCCCTTATCACCTGGAAAAGTGGTGGATGTATTCCTGAACCACATCTCTTGGCTTTCTTTCTGCAGAGAGTAATTCAGTTCATGCCCTTTAAGAATGCTGAGCAGTGTCTTTAGTAGCACGATCCGGAGATTTACTTTGAAACTGCTCTCTTGAACAGAACTAAAATACTACTGTAGATGGACCCAGTGAATCATGAAGAACTACGATCCATGGAACAAGTTAGTATTTGTATTATTTTCTCAGTGTCTTCTTCAATTATTTCCTTTTTAGGGTGTTCTTGCATCCCTCTGGAATTATAACGGTTAGGAAAAAACAAACTTCCTCTACTTGCGCCTCTCTACCTTCTCCACTTCTTCAGCTATTTGTCAGTGTCTGTCTGCCTCAGGAGAGCAGCAGGAGATCCAGTGATCGTTTTGTTCCTCTGTGTTTAATGAAAAGAGGCAGTAGGATAGGAAAGATGCCCCCTATTTATTCCTCACTAAGAGAGAAGCTGCAGCATCATAGCACATCCTACTAGACACTGGAGAACTGTACCAGGCACAGCCTTAAAATGCCCCAGCCAAAGCAAAAGCTTTACTTGATGCTTTGTCAGGTAACAAGCCATAATTAATTATTTCCATGGGAATACAAAGAAGGGAAGGAGAGGGAAGAGTAACAGTGATGTGATGGAGAGAACCACATCAACATATTAAGTCTTCTTGGGCTAAGCAGGGCATCATCAGTTCTGGGTCTGGTCTGTAGTAAGTCATTAGGATTCTCCTCTCATTTACAGAGATTTTGTACAGCCACCTCCTGCAGATTCACTCTTACAGAGACAGAAACCAGAACCAAAGCTATCTAGGATCAGCTGACACATTCATACTCTCACACCGTCTTGATGACCTAAATATAAATCTGATTTTACATTACTGCTGCCATCTTCAGGAAAGACCTGAAAGCACTGTGGTAAACACCACTGAAGGAGTTTGTGGCACTGAAAAGTAGGTTACTGTCTATTTGTTTCCAGACCCAATAACGGTTTTAAGAGACAGATCATTAATTTTCTTAATGTGAACAGATCTTGTGGGGGTTTAATGCATGACTTACATAAAGAATGAAGGCACATGCTAACACTCACCTGGCAGAATACACCTGTATCCATTTATAGGATAACAGAGCCATTTCCAGAGCTTGAGAATAGAAAGCCAATTAATAATGATTAATTCCCATGTTATTTTTGCCAATAGTATTTACATTCCTGAATATGTATAGACCACAGCGATCAGCTATCTGTAACACTATCAAGGAAGATGTGGAAATTAATCGAATATGTCCATTAGCACCAATTAGACAAGTTAAGTGCAAGTCAGGTTCTTTAAAAATAGTCAGTATAATAACTGGTGAAAGGTAGGTAAATTAATACATTGGTGACAGGAAGAATTAGGCTTTTGATTTGGAGTTGAATAAGCAATATAATTATGAAGAAAATTTATTTGCAATACCCAACATGCCACAGGGATGATACGAGCAGAAGTAAATTTTAAAAGGCTGTAAATTACATTTGTTGGATCAAGACAGATGTAGTCTTTCAGCTGAATGTTTCATTAGTGGGGTTTTCACTTCAAATAGTCTAGAGAAACAATTACATTCTTAATGCACTCGCCACTCTCCACCTGTACGTCCTGCTCCCCATTCAGAAACTGGGGAATTCCAGTTTCTTAAATTTCCTACAGCAGTCCTCAACGACAACACAAACTATTGCAGAACCAGCAGTGCAGACTACTGCCAAAGGCTGGGACGTGTCTGTGTGTGCTCCAGGGCAGCGACCGCAGGCTGCCCCATCCAGTGTGGTGCCTTATCCTGGCACAGCACCATGCGGTGGGGTTTTTCCCAGCAGTAAAAAGGGGTGGACATAAATATGTGCAGCTGTTCTGTGATCTGATTTGATCCTTTCTTTTGAACTCCTTCAAAGTTGGAGAGGGCTTTCAGCAAGTTAGCTTCCTAGATTTCACCCTCATATTCACTACCTCTTTGTAATAGAAACAAGGAATAAAAAAAGTCCTGCCCATTTATTTCATGTATTCCACAACATTCAGAGTTAATAGGCTCATCACAAATCCTCTCTAATGGCTTAGATAGTTTTGCAAGATGTCTCTTACTTTACTAGTGGCAAATTTCAGCCCTAAGACATTAGAAATTTAAAA
This sequence comes from Thinocorus orbignyianus, assembly GCA_013400375.1. Lineage (NCBI taxonomy): Eukaryota > Metazoa > Chordata > Aves > Ciconiiformes > Thinocoridae > Thinocorus > Thinocorus orbignyianus. The sequence goes on from VXBW01006285.1 coordinate 233,652, forward strand.
TAACTTCTGCACAAATCAAATGCAAACACTGCTTAAAGAGTCAGGTGTTTTCTTCATCTCTTATATATTGCCTACAAATTTATCATTACAGCACAGGCTGAAAATACTTGAGGACTCTCACGACCCCTAATATACAAGACTAGCAAGACTGATAGTCTTCTAGATGCAGATGTTGCAATTAAAATGCATTTCTAGGAGAATAACATATTAAAAAAAAAATCCATACAATATTTTTCACACCATAACCACCCATTCCTGAATAAACTGAAACTCGCTTGGGCTTTCACACTTCAATCAGCACCAGATATTAAAAAAAAAAAGCAGCAGTAAAATCACAGCTTTTCTGTGTGGTCATACTATGTTTTACACTTTACCTAACCACATGTGCAGAAATGTTACACAGTGAAGCTACTGGTCAGAAGGCTTTACTTGGTCCCAATGGCACATTAGGCAAAACTCATACTACATTCCAACACTGGATTTCACTGCACCTATATCGGACTCACACTTAGGTGTAAATGCCTCCAAGTTTCTGCTGCAGAGTCTTTCATATCTGCCAGTAGAACAAGGTAAAAGGTTATCTAAATTAAATAACAAATAAGTAGCTCAATCAGTGTGATGTCGGTTTTTTCATTTTGGAAGTCTGGCAAAATCATGCAATGATTCTGTGAGGCCGCGGCAGGAGTGTCAGCATCTACTGCTCCGAAAATTAGATCAAAATCAGATCAAATATAACCCACTTTCATTTAAATTCATATGGTCGACTCCAGTATACTAAAGCGTTGTTAATGGTTTAACTTTGTTCTGCAAAGATCCATCTTTGATCAAGTATTCCCTGCTGGCATAACTATAAGTTTGTGCTACATTAGGTAGTACCCATCCTATTAGCCAACATAAAGCCTCAGGAGAAGCAAGCAGCTAAAATAAACCCCATACTGCACCATCTTTCTACTTTGACAAAACATCTTTCGGTCCCGGTATGGCTAGGTGGCCTATCATACAACATTCCAGCACTCATGACCACAGAATCAAGTGCCCAAGTGATAAATCTGCATCACAATAATCACAGAATGATATGGGGAGATCATCGAGTCTAACCCCCCTGCCAGAGCAGCTCCACCCAGAGCAGGTCCCACAGGAACATGTCCAGGTGTGTTTGGAATGTCTACAGAGACAGACTCCACCACCTCTTGGGGCAGCCTCTTCCAGGGCTCCACCACCCTCAAAGTGAAGAAGTTCCTCCTCATGTTTAGATGGAACTTCTTATATTCAAGTTTGTGCCCATTTCCTCTTGTCCTCTCACTGGGCACCACTGAAAAAAGACTGGCCCGTTCCTCTTGACACCCATCCTTGAAGTATTGATAGGCCTTGATGAAATTCCCCCTCAACCTTCTCTGCTCCAGACTAAAAAGACGCAAGACCCTCAGCCTTTTGGCCAAGACCAAGTGTAGTGTTCTGTACCTCTACAAGGCTCTGAGGGCATGACTGCAAATCTGACCTGAAAGGGCATGGCACCTAGATCAAGACGTCATGAGCGCGCATTACGGTAGCCATTAATGGCAAGTTTAATTTGCAAGTCCCTCAGTATCTCCTCATAAGAGAGATGTTCTAGTCCCCTAATCATCTTTGTAGCCATTTGCTGTAAAAGGATTTTTAAACAATACCAGATGGACCTCAAGGTCTCCCTTCACTTCCCCCATGCAATACCACCACTGGTGCCACCATCCCACCATGGCTGAGCCTCAGGTTTGAACACCCAAGAGCAGAGTGCCATCAAGTCCAAAGTCACTGTGAAGACCAGTCCTGAGTTAGCAGCAGAAAAAGAAAGCAGTTACAAACCAGCAGTGGGACACTCGAGTGCACTCATGTCACCTTGACATTCTTGTAGAGATCATCCAAACCCAGTGTTTCTATCACTGAAGCCCCCTCTCCTCAAAACCACCTCCCTCTGGCATTCCAGCTCCTGTCTGTTTCCTTGTTCTGATTTGATGCTGATAAGCTGAAGAGATGGATTACGCGAGAATTTATTCAAGTGCAGTATTTCTGAAAGGTTGTGGGTTATCTGAGGTGCAGAGAGTACAAATAACACGTGAAAATACTGCAATTCTGTTTATCAGATCTGACACATTAACTACTATTTGTTAAGTGCTCTTGCAACACTGTACTGAACACCTCTGCTTATACACAACAATTAATTCACCAGCAAAATGCAGCTATCTTCAGAGTGGTAAAGCAGCCCATTTTATAGCTTATATTTGCAAAGGTTGAGCCAAAGAAACAAACAGCAATGCCGCAAGAAGTTGAGATTATTTTTATCCTAGTACTGGGCTCCCACTTTAAGACAATCTACTCTTCCAAAGCTGGCATTACCCAAGTCGAAATTCAATGTGTCATTTAACAGATGACACTTTCTACTACTGCAAATATGCTGGATGGTTGCAACAGCCAATTTCTATAGTCATCTTGCTGCCATTCCTTGAGGCTTCCTCTCCACTCACCAGTAAACGAACAAAAGCAGTTTGTGTGCCCAGGCGGCCAAGAAAGCCATCAGCATCCTGGTCTGGATCAGGAACAGCATAGCCAGCAGGAGGAGGGAAGTGATGGTGCCTCTGCCCTGGGCACTGGTGAGGCCTCCCCTCGAGGGCTGTGTTCAGTTCTGGGCCCCTCACTACAGGAAGGACATTGAGGTGCTGGAGCGTGTCCAGAGGAGAGCCACCAAGCTGGGGAGGGGTCTGGAGAACAAGTCCTGTGAGGAGAGGCTGAGGGAACTGGGCATGTTTAGTTTGGAGAAGAGGAGGATGAGGGGAGACCTCCTTGCCCTCTACAGCTGCCTTGAAGGAGGCTGTAGAGAGGTGGGTGCTGGCCTCTTCTCCCAAGGGAATAACAACAGGACCAGAGGAAATGGTCTGAAGTTGCAGCAGGGGAGGGTCAGATTAGATATTCGGAAGATGGACTTGACTGAGAGGGTGGTCAGGCACTGGAACAGCCTGCCCATGGAGGTGGTGGAGTCACCATCCCTGGAGGGATTTAAGAAATGAGTACATGTGACACTTCAGGACATGCTCTAGTGACTGAGATTGTAGGGAGCGGGTTGCGGTTTTGTGCATGGTTGGATTGGTGATCTCAGAGGTCCTTTCCAATTGTGACGATTCTGTGATTCTGTGAAAAACCGAAGCAGCAGCCAGCTCAAACTGCCACAGTTCAGAAAGAAATACCATAAATATGTCTAAGGGAAAGCCCAGTGGCCTGAAGTACTTTATCTGAACAACCATCAAGAGAATTTCACAGAATCAGGGAATTGTCCGAGTTGGAAGGGATCCAGCCCAACTCCCCTGCTAAAGCACGGTTGCCCAGAGCACAGCACTCAGGACTGCATCCAGGAAGGGCTTGAAGGTCTCCAGGGAAGGGGACTCCACACCCTCCCTGGGCAACCTTTGCCAGGGCTCTGACACCCTCACCACAAAGAAGCTTTTCCTCATATTCCAATGGAACTTCCTATGGTCCAACTTGTGCCCGTTGCCCCTCATCCTGTCACTGAGAAGAGTCCGGCTCCATCCTCCTTTAGCCCACCCTTCAGATACTTGTCAGCATTGATAAGGTCTCCCCTCAGCCTTCTCTTCTCCAGGCTCAAGAGTCCCAGCTCTCTCAGCCTTTCCTCACCAGGGAGATGCTCCAATCCCTCCAGCATCTTTGTCCTACGCTGGACTCTCTCCAGTAGTTCCCTGTCTCTCTTGATCTGGGGAGCCCAGAACTGGAGACATATTTGCTAACCAGCTGGAGGCATGTGAACTACTTTTGAAACCACTTCACTTTGTTGCTTATGATTCCCAATGATCTCTATTTCTCATCTGAACTACCACTTTACTGCCTGCTGACAAATTACATCTTAAAGAAGCTTTTTCCAAAGAACGTGGCAGCAGATACGTCATAGCGATATGAAATAGTGTTATTATTTTCCTAAGAGCAATATTAGAAGAGAGATGATCAGCATTCACCCTTCTCAGCTCTCCCAGATGCATGGCTGCTTTGGGAAGCAGGCATTTCCTTCTGAGATTTCCTTTGCATTCTACTCTCAAATCACCATCATCGTACAACTCACCCACTACTGTCTTGCAACCATGTGGACCGCCAGCACGCTGTCTGCTTAACCTGGGGTCAAACTGGCAGTGGCAAGTGGTCTCCAGGAACTCCTTTATTCCTTCTAACAGTACAGGTGTTGCTGAAGAACACACCAGTTTGAAAGTAGAGACAGAAGTAAGGAAACTCTGTTCTTTTAATGCAAGTGGTTACTACATCAACAGAACCACCTGGTAAGTATATGAGAGGAATACCAGAATGAATTAATATAAATAAATTAATCATCTCCCATTCTGTAGGACTTCTTTGGGGGGTTGATGCTCTACAAAACGGGGTAGACTCTTTCAAACCAGCATTTGCTCATGGGTAACCAAGAACATATATAAAGATCCCAGTCTGCAGCTATTTCTATAGCTTTATTTCCCTATTCCAGATTTTTCCAAGTTTAGCAGCCAAAAGAAGTTACATATGTCATTCAACCGGGAAAAAAACCCAACAAAACAACAAACATCTGGCTTGTATTTACATGTAGTGATAGAGAACCTTAAGAAAGATTCATCCTTCTGAAATAATAAATCGCCTAAAATAGTTTTTGGGGAAAACAAGTGGTGATGGATCCATTTAATGAAATGTCTATGATTTCTCAGTATTTTTCATTTCATACATTCACACCTGTCAGTGAAGAGAGTGGACAGAAGAACGGCTACCATCACGATTCAGCGTCATCAAGGGACAAAGTTGAAGAAAATCAGGCCTAGTGTCTCCTGATGGGCATAGACTTCTACAGATATGCATGCAGTTAAACATCTCAACATCAGCTGAAGAGAAATGTAGAAGAAAACACTGAATGACAGCTCAGCTGTTTTAGACTGCTCTAGCCACTAACAGGCTAACAACAGAAAGGGAGAAGCAGAGCACTTACACGCAACCAAGAAAACCAGGGGGTTGAACAGAGGAGCTGGAAGCCAGCTGTGCTCTTTTGCTTTCTGATGTCCATAATGAGGCCATTTCATTGTTTCTCCTTTTCTTGCTGCCAAACTCCACTGGAAAAGCCATGTCAGCCTGCAAACTCAGCCATCCTGCATAGCCTGAGGAGAAGACACCCGTGATATTTTCTCAGGGTCACATTCTTTCTATGGTTATTTTATCCTTCAGCAGCGCAAAAGGACCTTGAAGTGAGAACAAATTACTTTGGCTGGGGGCTGCCTTTGTGGAAAGAAGACTTCTGACCAGCATTGAGTGCTTCTAAAAAGCCTCTTTTCAGCCTCCATCAGCACATCTGCTACATCTCTCTTTGGATAAGGACAGCCTGTGTGCCACCTCAGCAGTTAATTCTGGCTGATGCAGAACAGTGGGACCACAGCCATACCCTGGGTTCTCCTTTGAGTGTCAACTCCTGGCATCCACGCTTGCTGCCAGCTCCCACACTCGCACATACTGAGTGGGACACATACACTAAGTCTGCCCTTCATGTCTGCCCACCTCTAGGCCTGTGTCTTACGCACTTTACCAAACGATCTCTGCCAGCTCCCTCATCCTCCATGTCAGTTCCAGCTCCTCAGCTTGACCCTCGACCCCCTCAGCCAGACACATCTGACGCTTGGAGCCACACAGAAGTTACGGGTTGGTGGACGCCTCATGACAGGATCTTCCACTTGATTAAGTCCTGTTAGAAGATGTTTTCCTCAGACTAGTTTCAAGATCATTGCCCCTCCCTGCCATAAGCTCCCCCACGTACACTGGCCTGTTGCGTAACTTGCCATGGTACCAAGCTTCTTGGCCACGCTCCTCCAGGTAGGAGTATTCAGTGACATTTCTGCTGTCTTTTTTCCCCCACTCATACTTTAATGTCTACAGAGTTTGACCTAATTATTCCTAAACTACTTTACAATTTGCATTTTAATTTGATAAAATCTATTTAGTCCATTTGTTTATTACTCTTTCCTGCAGTGGAGATATTTGTCTGACAGGGAACAGCAGTGAATCACACCCATTATGTCAGGATCCTTTAATTCCAAAGAGATTCCTTATTCTTTGCTCTCTGTTACCATTTCGCCTGTAATTTAAAAACAGCAGGCACCAATTGAACTCTCAGATCTCATTAATACCTACTAAGCCCTTCCAGCAAGAAGCAGCATACAGTAGAGTATTTCTTCAAGGTGATGGGCAAACGTGCCAAAGTTGCCTTCAATTTATATTGCCACTGCCACTTTTCAGTCATATGGATTCTTTTTATTTGCATGCTATACTTGTTCTGATTTGTATAATGTCTGCTTTCTACATAAGAACATTATGACAGCCTAGTAACAGCCTGTCACACTGCCCAACTGTATTTTTCAATTCCGTGTTATGTCTACCTTCAATAATTAACAGCTTCATAAATTACATCCACAAAGTGCAACTCATATAGAAAATTTTAATATACCATTAATCTTTCTAGCTAATTTTGCATTTTGCTTGTGACAAGAAGTCATGAAACACTTCAAGCACAGTCAGGTCAACAGTTACTTAGCCATGAAAGGAATTTAAAAAATAACAAAAAAGGATTAAAAAAAAAAAANCATGACGTCACCACGCCCACTTCCAGTTGTGGCCCCTCCCCTTCCCGGCTAGCTCCCTGCTGCCCCTGGGCCTTGTGCACATGGGATGGAATAGCTGTGCCTGATAGAGACAGGGGAGAATCAACCCCGTCCCTGCTGGAAACCAGGACAACACTCAAACTGCTTACCTCTCCTTGCCAGACTGGGTTAACGGTATTACACATGATCTTAGATCTCTTCTCCTGGCCATGATGAGGAAGTGCTGGGAAGATGCTATGTTTTCCAGGCTGGATGGAAATCTTCAGATAAGGATCGGGATTGAAGAACATTCCTTTCTTCAGACCAAAAGCCTGGAAGTCTGAAAGAAGGCAGATAACCTGATTATTTTTCACATTCCGGGTAGCTCCCTGTTCAGAGAAGCACATATAGAAGTTTAAATAATACGGCAGAAATATAAAAAAAACCTCACTATGTTTCCTATTAGATAATGTAAAGGCAAACCATAATGATCATGTGATTTAGGATTTACAAACAGTTATATAATGAAATTGCACATTTTGCAACCTGATTGTGCAGAGCAATATGACTTCCAAATCACTATTTATTCAGCTTAAGTGATCTGCTCATGTTCCTAACGAGCTAAGCACTTGCCCAGCCCAACTCCAGTGGCAGAACTACTCTGAATTTAATCACAAAGGCATGGCATTTGTTACCCAACATATGTCATTTCTCCTAGGTATCAAGTTTCTCCTTCTATAAATCTCAGCTCTCAGACCATTTTTTCTACGTGAGAAGTCATTTTTACATTTTTTTCATTTTAAAACTTTTCCTTCTCTGCATGGGTTAACTTTACACCTATAGTAACCGAGGAGAGCTCTTGCATATACTGTACAGATTTTAAGCAGGGCTATCTAGCTGCAGAACTCCCAGGGAGCTTAATATGAGTCGTGCAGACAAAAAAATCCCAAAGCACTTATTTCAAAATTTTCTCACAATGTTCTGAAGAAAGACACAAGGTCCATTACAATTTGTCCCTGTGAAGCCACTGAAATGCAAACCAATCTACAGGTCTATGATTAATTTTGATGCAGTTACAAACTAAAGCCTCTGGCCTTCTCTTTTTCCAGGGGCATTTCTAAGCTTTCTGTGGAAAAAATAAGAGCTTATTCCTATTAGTGAGTTCGGTAGCTGATTTATTTTCTACTACTCTTTACATGGAGATCCTCCTCCTCTGTTTAAAGCCTTATTTTACATAGGGCTAGAAGCAGTGAACTGCGTTCTGGCTCCTTCCCCTTGCTGTCACAAAGATCTACAAAGCAGCAGTCACGAAAATTTCCAAAACTGCTTCAATGTTATACCTAAATACTCAATTTAAACACTCTTCTTCTTTTTTCTCTCAGGCACATTTTGAACACATGAACGTCTTTTCATTCGCTTCCTATTAAAACCACAGTTATTCTAGCAGGTTGCGGGAGGTCATTTAAAATCCTCCAGGCAGATATTTTGGATGAATTCGAAAAAACAGACTCTTCTCACACCATCAGCAATATTTTTTCCAGAAAACAGCTATATCAATAACAGGGCTGAGATTCACCCAGTTGTATTTTGCTTCCTTAACATATGGTAATAGCCAACACAATAAAACGTGCAAGATAAAAGGAACCGTATCTGTTCCCGGTTGGTCTTAATCAGCTTTTCCAGCACACAATAAATGTTGCAGATATTCCAGAGCTGTTGGACAGATGGTCCCGAAGCAGACTGTGTTTTAAGAATCCTGTTCTTGTGACGTCCTCAACAATTAACAAAAAATGAGGGATATCACTACTACTAGCCTATTTGAAAGTCCTTTCCTAGGACAATACACCAATCTAGGGTGTATTGCCATGGTCCTAGCAACAGTATTACACAAGGAAAATTATCTGGTTCAAACTGAGAACACTGATTTCTTCTTTATTTCCNATCTCAATCTGTCAGCTCTACTGAAATGCTATATGGGAAACTCTTTTGCTTTGGAAATGGAACTGTTAGAAATACATGCCAGAAATAGGACGCAAGATTGCAAAAGCACTAGGAATGACAAGGCATAGCAGTGTAATAGTGTCAGGCTGCTAATGTAGGAGGAGAGAAAGACCTCTGGGATCTTATTTTGTTTCTCTTTGATGTTTCCTCAAAAGATTCGGAAACTGAAATATTTATTGCTATACATGTTTCTGATTATTGTTTTTCCCCTCAAAGAAAGTCCGTGCTATCTTTGGGTACCACTGTGCAAAGAAATGCACTATTGATAGACAGAAAATAACTGCCACTCCATTATATATACTGACATATTATGTATCATAAAGAACATACGTATTATGATGACCTACCAGCCTCTTTCAATTTATTGGAATTAAGCACAGTCATGAAGGTGAAGGTACTCCTAACCTTGGTTAGTAGTCCAATTTTTGTATTTAGGTGAGAAAAAACAATTTAGCTAAGCACATAACAGGAAACTTCATCTCATTCTCTTGCTTAAATTGCATAATACAACAATTTTTGTAAAAATGTTAGTTAGTAACTTCATTTTTTAATGCCCAAAGCATGCATTGGGATAGCAGCAGTAGCTTTCTCAGTGACAGATATCCCAGTTATACTTGTGCTCCTCACCACAAATGCCCTACACTGTGAAATACAGCGCATCAAAACCACAAAAGCTCTGAACAAAGCAGGTATCCAGAAGAAGTCCACTTAATTTGAAGTGGAACCTGAGGATGTTATAACTTGTTGCAACCAATGGCTCAGGTACTCTCTTACCACTGCTGTGTAACATCCCAATGGAATAGTCCCAGCTACTCTGCTTCCCCAAATTAAAATATTTCTCTCTTGCCTGTGTCATCTTCAGAAAAAGGTTCTGAAAACACTAAATATTTAAGTGATGGTTTACAGTTAACTGAATTTAAATCTTTAGTGAAACCAGTGAACTACAGAAGTCTTGGATGCATTTTGCTGTACACTGTAGTTCTACAGTGTATTTCTTGGAGGCATATGAGGAAATGCTACCAAGAAAACTCATCTATGCTTTGCAAAGGTCTCATCCAGTCTCTTAAAAAAAGTTATTCATATACCATATGTCACTTTCCCATTTGCTCAGAAATCACAACTTCAGCACAAAAGAGGTTACATACATCTATCAGTTTAATAACGTCAGGCCATCTCTCATGAAAGATGACAGGAAGAAGGAATCCAGGTGGAGATACCACAACCTCAGACTCTTTCGCTGCTGTAGACTTACAGTAATCATGGGTACATGCATCCTAATCCAGGTGTGCTCACTTCATTTTAGAAAAACGGCTTACACTAACTGCTGCCTGCTGATCCCCCAAGGGAATTAGGACTCCATTTCAACCTCAGGGCTTGCTTTTCATATAAGCTGATCTGAATGTCTGGATGAGACCTGAGGGAGCTTTGCTCCAGGTCACTTGCATGCATGCAGCCACTGTCCCTAAGGTGGGCAACATCCCTCCCTCCCTGCCTTTTAAATTATCATTCTGACTAAGTTTTCAAAAGGTCAGGGGAGGAGAGGTATGATTTGGGTTTGTGAGTCCCATTCATTCATGCTCAGTAAGGAGGTTCTTTGATGGTAATAACGAGCAAAGCTATTGTGAAGATGCTACTTCAGTTCCCTGCAGACATAGTGAGGTACTGGTCCAGTCCCATGCTTGGAGAAGCATGCCAGAAAAGTACAGCAAATCAGAGCAAGAACCAGAGTCAGAAGCAGTCTTGTTTATAAATTAATTACCTTTAGTGTGGTCGTTATGGAATCAGGGAATTGTCTGAGTTGGAAGCCTCTCGAGATCATCCAGTCCCACTCCCCTGCTAAAGCAGGATTGCCCAGAGCACAGCACTCAGGGCTGCATCTAGGAGGGGCCTGAAGGTCTCCAGAGAAGGGGACTCCACACCCTCCCTGGGCAGCCTCTGCCAGGGCTCTGCCACCCTCACCACAAAGAAGTTTTCCATCATCCCTAAGTTAAAGAATTTAGAAACTGCTCTCCCAAGGGATGAGAATTTCACCACCAGCTCTGGAAGAACTTTCCTAGAAATACCATATATAAGGCTATTCCATGCAGTTTATAGAAATGTCCCAAGAAGACTGAGTCTACCCAGGTAACTACTACCATAGTTTACGTCACTAAAGTAGACAGAGCCTACAAACAAGTAGAAGTGTCAAAGACAGCTGAATAGTTTTGAGAAACTGATACTGATATTCTAATACAGTCGGCAAATTCCTTCCAAGAAGGGATGACAAATACTTAAATGTTCTTCCTGCTTCCAAGCATCATCCAACTGATTTCAGTAGATGACTTGCAGGTGCGGGAGAAATCGTTAAGCTCCAGCAATTCTATGGTCAAGTCACTGAATTCACATTTTTCTTATTTAGTGTACTGGCCATGTGTTTTCAGAACCAGGAAACGAAACATATTCTTCATGAGTCACCTGACTCTCTGAGAAGATGAAGACACCTTGAATTAGGCCAAGCTGTTCAGAACATATCCAAAAGCATAACTAGTGAGGGGTAACAGTTTTAAACTGAAACAGGAGAGATTTAGATTAGATCTTAGGAAGAAATTCATCACTGTGAGGGTGGTGAGACACTGGAACAGGCTGCCCAGAGAAGCTGTGGCTGCCCCATCCCTGGAGGGATTCAAGGCCAGGCTGGATGGGGCTTGGAGCAACCTGGTGTGGTGGGAGGTGTCCCTGCCCAGGGCAGGGGGGTTGGAACTAAATCATCTTTAAGGCTTCGTCCAACCCAAAACATTCTATGATTCTACCACAAAGTTACCAGGAACTAGGAAGATTAAAGGGTCACTGGAAAGACCACAGTCAATTTAGATTTAGCTTGGTGAATACCAAGATGGAATGTATTCTCTCTATGATCTTCTCATTAATGGCAGAAAGTAAAAATACTGTCATCTCACTAAGATCCTAATAGTACACATATCAAGGCACGACAAATCATCTTCATGATCCATCCCCACAAGAGAGCCACTAATTAGGATGTCAACAGACAGTTCCAACATTTCCATTCAGTTTTCCTTTGTAAATTCCCAAAGATCTGTCAGCTCAGCTTCTGACGCTGAATAAACGTAGCTGAAAAGGACTGGTATCTGGCTTGATTACCAATGAGGTAATGTAATTGCCAGGGCACTACCATGTAAGTGTTTGTTTTGCAGAGTGCACTTAGCAAAGCTTGACCAGGCTTCCAGGCAAAATATTAAAGACAGTGGAAAAGAGAAGAAAACATTTTTTTAGCTGGAAATGCTACAAGGGAAAATGAAAGGGACTCTCATTTGTGTAAGGAGCAACACAGGATTCAGGAAGACAATCGTTCTATAAATAAATGAAAAGGAGTAGAGAAATTAATTATTAATTGACCTATCTTAGAAGGCAGCAGTTCACATACTGAGCTGCCCTACCTAAAGAAGGCATGGTGGTGGCTTTGAAGGAAGGAAGGAACAACAAAACTCTTGCTTGCTCAACAGGAGGCACATAGGTACTGCCTCTCAGCTACATGCTTTTAAAGTGAGAGAAATTATTTTAGGCACTAGCAGTGGAATAACCCTTCAACAGTAAGAGCATGGAAATATTGCATTGGCTTGGAAATGCCAATCTGATTCCTGTAGTAGTACACGATACTAAAATTTATCGTAAGGAAAGCGAGTACAGATTAACAGAAGTGTTGCACCTGGTATCAGATTTCAAGAAACAAACATTAAGCAATTTTAGAAATGGAACAGTAATGCGTAGCAACAAGAAGTCTTCAAATCCAAACCAGCAAAACAACACAAGGGAATTGAGAAAGATACTACATAAGGTACAACTGCTTGCTGGCTTGATCAGCTACGCAGTGAGGTTCTGCAACTGGTGACAGGCAAGAGGGTAAATCAGATAATTAAAGTAGTTCTTTCTGCTCTCAGAAGGAATCTCAAAATTCCTTTCTGGTTTATGTATTCCCTGTTATGTTATTTATTACCTCTGGGAAGGGGACCAGGATTATAATTTTACTGCCCTGTGTGATATCAATGTATCATATGGTGGCATCACTGGCCACAAGGTTATTGGAGGGTGTTTATGTGTTACCTTTCTAACTCGGACAGTGTCTTTCAATATTTAGTAAGAGTCACACCCAGCCTGTGGGAGAAACAGAGGGAGATGCTTTCCCCAGCCTTCCCACCTTTTCTTTCTCCTTCGGGCCAGATGTGCCAGTTTTTGAGACTTTTGAATACCCTTGGGATGTTGAAACCAGTGTGATTGTTCTGCTCTGTGTCTTAAATGTGCTCCAGGCCTTGTTTAAGGTCAAACAACTATTTAAGACAACCACCCAGGAATCTGACCCAAGGCCGGATAGGCATGGGTGGCATGGGATATGGGAGAATATGGGGAGGTATCTAGAGACCTTTTCGCGCCCAGTGGTTTGGGACTTCACTGCAGAGCAACTGCAGACCCCTGATAAAGTTCATATGTCGGTAACTGCTAGTGGTTGTACCAATTCTATTTGGATGTAAGAATCGCCCAAATTAACAGGTGGTTAAATTTCAATGGAGATGGACTTCAGCGAAAAATTGAGTGAAGAGCAGCAGTGGAGGGGTCAGAACTGACCTCAGCACCTGGCGCCCAGCAACTTCATCAAGATTGACATAAACTGTACCAGATACATCAGCTGCAAGCCCCAGAGATACAGCATGTGACAGTCCAACACAACGCACCATCTTTCCTGTCCTGAGAGACTGCCCTAATTGATGGAATCCAAAGTGACGGGTTGAATTAACTCAATGGACGTTTTAGAGTGATAATCCATGGACTAAGGACATTATATCTGTATGGAGATATATATATTTATATATGTGGGAAGAGAGATGGCTTTTAATTGGGAACTGTAGGGTCCGGGCATAGTGCAGATTGGTATGGAATAAGGGGTGGATAATGCCCTGGTTTCCAGTAGGGACGGGGTTAATTCTCCCCTGACTCTGTCAGGGAACAGCTATTCCACCCCATTTGCACCAGGCCCAGGGGCAGCAGGGAGCTGGCTGGGCAGGGGAGGGACAACGACAGGAAATGGGAGGGGGGTGGCGGCGTCAGGATATATCAGAGCGTCCGGGCCAGGGGGCGGGCGCGACATCGGTGGCGGTCGGGACGGTGCACGCTGTGGTTGGTATCGTACTTGTGTCACGACACACAGAAAATGCCTGAACAGCTTAACATAGCAACGGGGAGCTTTTATTACTGCGAGCGATTAAGCACACAAGCAAAGTCTCAGCCCTTGGTATCCTCTCATCCAGACTACCTGCCTCTCAGCAAGATATGTCTGAGCCAAACTCACACAAAGCTCCACACCGTGGAGCAAGGTGGACTGTGTTATACAGGACAACGGAGCAGCTGAATTCAAAGCCTTTTTGAGGCTTTTAAATCTGTTAGTCTAGAGCACTGCAGTGCTTTGTAGGCACAGGTGTATCAGAGGTGGTAGAAAGTCATCTCACCCTCACACAAACCCTGCCAGGCAAGAAACAGACGAGTGATTAGTAACTCAGGTTTACAAAGTCTATATAAAATATAAAAGTCTATATAAAGTATATATACATCTGGGTAAATTAGCTTGAATTGGGGAGAGCAAAAGAGGTAGGTTTATAGCAATATTACAAAAACTCCAAAATTTAGTGTCTAGAACTCTTGTTTTAAGTTCAGTCACTAAGTCTTCGAAAATGGGTGGAAGACAAAGTGTATTATCTGAAACCATTCTCATCCAGCATTTCATGGTAACTATTATTGTCAAAATGACCCTTAGCAAACTTAGTACTATTTTCAGTTGTGATTTATACTCTGACTTCCATAAACTGACAACTGACATTACCTAGCGTCTGCTCTGAAAGCCACACAAAAATAACTAATAGCATTTCTGAGAGAGATGTGATGAAGGCAAATGCCTGAATGTTTGCAAAATAGTAAAATCTTCTGGTCATTTGTGAGAGCACTTATAAATAAAGAGTGTGCAAACACATGAGATATGTGAAACACTAAAGCTTGAGAAAAGTTACTTGATGCAACGTATAGCTGGGAGGCATATCATGCAAACCTCAGGATAACACATTCTAACTATACCAGCCAACGGAATAGCTTCAAGGGCTTTCAGCAAATGTTGTTATACTGCTCCTAACCCATGAACCTTCGGTGAAACAGCTGGTAGATCTTAGGAAGCTTAGCACATTTCTTCTCTCTGTACTTCACACGAGAGAGAGCTCTGACAACTTCCAGTCGCCTCATTAGAAGTGTGACACTCACTGGAAACGGCAGAAAAGTCATGGAAGGCAGGAAAGTAAATGCAAAGTGACTGCATGGTTTTTCTTAAAGACTGCATTTACTCTAGCTAAATTAGCCTTACAGTACTTCTCTTTGCATTGTAAATGATGAAAGCTATAATAATACAGTCATTATATAAATGTTTAAAAAGCTTAATAATAGGAAACTGCCTTCTTTGAGATCAGTGCTGCTAACGAAGGTATTAATCGGAATTAACCTTTTACAGGACCAACTTCCAGTCTCCAAAGAAGCAGTCACGAAGAAAACAAACCTCCTACTAACGTAAGGCAAACTCTCAGCCATTTCTGTTCTCAAGGAGCTAGCAATATCTTTCTGCCCTGAAGCATCAGTTTCTACTTTTTTTCTTTGTTTGGCACTTTTATTTAATCCAGAAATCTTTTCTCATGCAAAACTTCTGGTGAAAGCAGTCGGATCTTCTCCAAGCAAATACTCAATAAACCTACAGAGAAAAGAAAGCCCTTTGTAACCGACTTCTAGAAAGAGGCTGTTTCCGCAGTTCATTTAAACACAGGGTCCCACTGGAGTGTCTGGGCAGTGGAGCAAGCACTACAAGTCAGCTGAAATGGACTGATGTTGCTCAGTACTTCTTGGGATTTGGCCTACTTCGAGACTTTTGGCTCCCGCTGTAAGAATTTTTTCTTTTTAAAAATTGGTATGGTAGAAGATATAGCTCTTCCCACACTCTTTAGATCCACACTTGTGGATGAGAAGCTCCACATGAGCCG
>VXBW01006285.1:249414-330304 GCA_013400375.1 Thinocorus orbignyianus
AACCTGGTGTGGTGGGAGGTGTCCCTGCCCAGGGCAGGGGGGCTGGAACTACATGATCTTTAAGGTCTCTTCCAGCTCTACCCACTCTATGATTCTATGATGCATGCCCAAGTGTAGGACTTTATACAGAAAGGCCTAGGTTTGTAAAAATTTTCAGCTAGAGTAACTCTTTTTTTCTCTGTACTACTTCCTCAGACAATTTTCAAGTCAAGTTCAGCATCTTTGTCTTCCAGGGACTAAAAAACATAAAACAAGCATAAAAATCCAAACTGAAAACCTTGCTCATAACTACTCTCTTTTGTTAAACTGATTTTTTTTCTACAGAAGTGATTTACGGATTGTTACCAAAGCCAGATCAAATGGTCCATGGCTACTTCAAGGAACGGTATTAAGCCTTCTAAACCTGTAGAGATGCGCCAAGTAATGAGTCTGAACACTCCTCAGAAAATTTAGAGGACTGAGAGCAGTCTCCTGGCTCAAGGAGTCTGCAAGTCACTCTTGAACAATACAAGCAAGCCCCTGTGTCACAGGGCATGTCTAGACCCTGATTCTGGAATGTGCTCTCCAGGAGAGAACTGTGACAAATCCCACTTGCTCCATAAGTAAAGTTCAGACCTTTCATCTTGCTTTCCCTGACCTACCTTTAACTGTGAGCAGAAAAACCTAACGTGGCCCCAAAACTCAACTTGAAAAAGACATTTCAGCACACAACTCTTGTTGAAAGAGGAGAGTATGGCAATAATCACAGATATTCATTCTCTGTCTCAGTATCACTTCTAGAACAAAAGGCAAAAAACATGCATAAAATATAAATACGCACTCACATACACATGAAAGGTTTTAGTAACTTCAGTTTCTCACTCGCTGGGCTTGAAACATTCACATCAACAGTGACTCACCTGATAATGAAAAGCTTATCAATCTCCGGCTTCCTTGTCCCTGGATTGACTCTTCATTCGTGATGCTTTTAAAAATCTGTTGGAAGAAAAATAAGGGTGAGATAAAGTAGTCTCCAGTAACTCTTGAACAGACAAACTGCTTAGCAACTGTCTTTTTTAGAGATTCTAAGTTTACCACTAAGAATCAATTAGATGACCATTAATCAAAACAATGTTTTTACTCAGGTAATAATTTAACCACGAGTGGCCTAAGTCAACCCTTCCTGGAGGCTTTTCCTTAAGAAAACAGAATGATACAAAAACATTACTGTAATAAAGCGGTTACTCACCCAAAAAAAGGAACTGTTTTAAAGAGGAGATAAAAACAAGCGCATAAGAATGGAGATGTGGCTCTAACCTCTAAAAACTACTTCTGTATTTATAACCTCCTACTACTAGTGTGGAAACTCTTGCTTCACAAAGTTCATTGCATACATATCTAAAAGACTTCCAAGAGCTTACTAGCACCCTGTGCAAAAATCAACTCTGAATTATGATAACAATAAGCACTGAGGGTGAATCCGGAAAAAAAAAACCACCACCACCAACAAAAATCAATAGATGACCCTTTGCACTCTACAGTTTTAGTTTTAATCACAGAATCACAGCATGATATGGGGTTGGAAGGAACCTCTGGAGATCATCTAGTCCAACCCTCCGCCAAAGCAGGTCCACCCAGAGCAGGTCACACAAGAATGTGTCCAGGCGGGGTTTGAATGTCTCCAGAGGAGACTCCNGCTGGTCACACTCTTCCTGATGCTCCCCAGGATGCCGTTGGCCTTCTTGGCCACCAGGGCACATTGCTGGCTCATGGGCACCCTGTTGTCCATCAGGACTCCTAGATCTTTTTCTTTAGAACTGCTCTCCAGCAGGTCCCCCCAACCTGTCCTGCTGCAGGGGGTTATTCCTGCCCAGGTGCAGCACCCTACACTTGCCCTGGTTGAATTTCATCAGGTTCCTCTCTGCTGAACTCCCCAGCCTGTCCAGGTCTCGCTGGATGGTAGCACAGCCTTCTGCTGTGTCAGCCACCCTGTCCAGTGCTTAACGTTAGTCTTTGGTTTGGCAAGCTTATCGGTGGGCTGCTGTGGTGCAAATTAGGAGCCAGGCTACCTTCTGGCTTCAGTCAGAACTGGGAAGCAAGAACACCTTCTAGCCAGTGCCTGGGGCATCATCTGGAAGTCACCATCAGCAGCTTTCACTGCTGCTTCCCTGAACAGAGTGAGGCCACAGCCAGCCAGGCTCCAAGTTCAGCAAGGAGGTGGTGCCACCGTTGCTACCTCTCGCTGTCTTTGGAGTGAAACCCAGTGCTCCTCCGCTCCCAGGCAGCAGCAGCTCCTTGCCACTCTTGCCGTTTGGCTTTCAGGCGAAAAAAGAAAAAGAGCATTTACGCAGTGAAGTTCCAATCTCTGCCAGAAAGCAGTCACTGAAGTCTACTCAGCTGTGACTCATCACTCAGTATATTAAATATTGTGCGTTCAAGCTTCACTTATAAAACAAGCAGCTCTTTGCCCCCAGAGAGTTCAAAGCCCAGGCGAGGGGGCACTGTGGCCCCGCTGGGGAGGTTAAACAAGCCCAGCTGGCAGGTCACAGTGCAGATGAGGCCTAGATGGTAAATACACAGGTTGAATTTAGACACCATCATTAAAAAAACAACCCAAAACCCGCAACATCCCTATTGTATCACAGCTAATTAATTGCAATTACACCTCAGCCTTCTCAGCTAAGCAGGTTTCAATACAGTGAAGTCACCACTGATTTCTGGGTAGAGGTACATTTAAAAAAGAATATTAGATGTGACAATGAGAAACCTAGACAAGAACTCTGCAACCTTTACCAAATAAACTGTGATCCCACCAAGAAACAATGCCATGTCCTTGTAAAGATGCATTTTTCATACTAAATCACTGCCTGATATTTATTACACGTTATGCTTTAATACTTACTACTGATTGTCTTTTCATTATTTTGTACAGAACAGTAACTGGACCGACTGACCTAGACATGCACATTTGCCAAATGTGCTTTTTTCTAGTTGTTAAAGATCTCCCTGTACTTTTTAGATCTGCCATGAAATCAGTATTAATAGTTTTAACAGCCTAGGCTGCAAAGAGCTTGGTGTGGATGTGATGAGGTGCTGCAAATACTGGCTGGTTCAAAAATTAAGAATGTTGCTACTAAATTACACTTCTGGGACCGTATCTACACTGGTGAAACTGTACCCAGGCAGTTATACTGGAGTATTGTCACAAATCCTGATATAGGAAAAAAAAAATCTCCAGCCTGACCAAACCTTGGCATTATACAAAGAGAATAATAAGAACAAAAACTATTTGTTTGCTCCTCAAGGATCCACCTACAGCATTCCGTCAAGTACTCAGCCCTCAGTCACACAAGCACTAGGACTGAAAAACAGTCCTGCTGCATAAATGAATTATATTGGGACATGAAGTCAGGGAGAGTTGGGGAGATTTAGACTAGGAATTAGGAAGAAGTTCTTTGCTGTGAGGGTGCTGAGGCACTGGAACAGGTTGCCCAGAGAAGCTGTGGCTGCCCCATCCCTGGAGGGGTTCAAGGCCAGGCTGGATGGGGTTTTGAGCAACCTGGTGTGGTGGGAGGTGTTCCTGCCCAGGGCAGGGCGTTGGAACTGGATGGTCTTTAAGGTCCCTTTCAACCCAAACCATTCTATGATTCTATATACTCCCTAGTTTACCCCATTGTAACTCTCTCTGAGATGCAACGCTACCTCAAAACGCAAGGCATCTTGACGATGCCTAGCACTGAACCTCAGTAATCTGAAACACACCACATCACTTTTTTTTTGAAACTTTTCTGATTTTGTTCCTGTCCAGGCAGCTCATAAAGGGAACGTACAGCAGAAAGGTTGAGGGTGAGAGGTGCTTATCACTGGGCTGAGACCTGGGATGAGCCATTAAAGACTTCATACAGCCAAGCCAAATGCCTCCTACTATAGCTCCACTGTCCCAAACCTGTGTTCCTCACCCTCCAGTGGTCTGGCGGCACTGCTCTGGTGCTCTCTCCCCATGTATGCTGTACCTCCTCACCCATGATACATCCTCAGGTGTGGCAGGGCGTCCACCAGAGCGGCGTTTGAGGAGGTCTTCTCTCAAAGGAAGGGGCAGTTATACATGGATGTACCCAAGGAAGAGTATTAGGAAGGGTGGGAGAGTGATTTTACTTTAATATTGGCATTTCAAGGCGTCAGAAGGAAATGTGTCAGAGGAAGAGGAGCTGCACCAGGAGCACAACATGATTTAGTTTGCTGCGTCGAGCAAGTGGAGTACATAAGGCTTCTCTGCTCAGTACCCCAACCAGCTGAGTTCATTACATTTGCCCTGCTGCCCACCTGAAGGAAGTATTGTGGGACCAAACCAAAAAAAAACACAAACCAAACCAAACATCACAGGGACTTAAAAACTTAAGGCTGATTTTCTGCAACGAAAAGAAAAGCTATTTTCTGCAGGTTGGATTCACTGTTTTCTAATGCAATACCAGGCTGTGCCCAGCAGCGAGGACAAGGCAAAAAGCCCTTGCTGCAGGGCAGAGGAGGGCACGTGGTCACCAGCGCTTGCCAGCCACCACGCCAGCTGGAGCTCATGGTGTCTGGAGGCCTGGGGTGGGGAGGTACACAGGTCATGCTCTTCCTGTTTGCCATGTATCCTGAAATAAATGTAGACCAATTTTAATGGCTACAATATAATTATATTGGGAGTTCTGTCACTGTAAGTAAACCTTGAATTTCATTATCAGGAGGTAAAAAACCCTCTCTATCTTCTCAACTGTCACTTAAAACATGGTTAGCTGTCAGAAAGACAACATTCATCTCATCACTTGACATCCTATGGACATGAAATCCTTGATATGAAAAGGAACAAATGTAATTTTCTCTCAATAACTTTGGTGCTCTTTTATGCCCTTGAATTGAGAGCCAAGTCTGAATTAATTTACTATTTTTAGTTTATAATATCATGTTTGCACACTGTGCAGTCCACCCTAATTACTTTACAAGTCCTGCTGATAAGAAGCAGGATGAATATGCCATTATTACATGCTCTTGTCATATCTAGAGAAGAAGAGACAGCATGTGAGCCTGGCTGAATCTCTCAGAAAACGTAAGGCTTCCTGAACCAGATTCAAACCTCCTCTCGTTTCTCTTCCTTGTAATCAGAGGGGGTGTCGTTGCCGCTGACGGGAGTGTGTGCACTCAAACAATTAGAGGAGTATTGGTACTTCCTTTAAAATACCCTCCAGTAAACACATTCTGTAAAATCTTCTGGTTTGCTACAGATTTTCCCAGCCCCTGAAACACGGCAAAAGACAACCTCCAGAGCCCATGACAGAAATCTGCAAAACACAAGGAGGTACCTGAGACACAGGTTCGTAAGTCCTCTGCTTTGTCTCATTAGCTACTAGGAAGTAATAGAAGACTAAAGACTGCCACAGCAACTTCTGTTTGAGAATTTCTAACCCCTTTAGAAAATGTTAATTCTCAGCATACACCTGAGAGGTAACACATGGCCACCCACTGGCCCCTTAGGTTTGATGAAAACGCAATGACCTCCCCAAAACACTGGACTGGAACTTACTTTGTGGATCATGGAGTCTAACACACACAGCAATTGGTACATCTCATGGCAACTGATGCCAATTTCTTAGCTAATTAACACCATTTCTGCTTCAAAAGTCTTCTACCTGAGTTGCATTTCTACACAAATCCATGTGGCTGTCTCCAGACTTAAATTTTCCTCTTCCTTCCTATATTACTATATAAACACACAAAGAATTTCCTCAACTCACAAGTACTGGAGGTTATCAGATTTTCTGAAAATACTTGCTTATGCCTTCAAAAAGAATCTCATTTTGTATCAAAAACTGTACGAGAAGTGATCCAGATCAGAATCACCTGATCCTTCTAAAGCATCTTAGAAGAACAGGAATAAAAGGAGATGTAGTAAAACTATAAGCAACACTAAAGGCACAGAGATAGAAGATCAAGAGCTCGTAATCTCTACCTCCATTAATCCTGGAACGTGGGAGAAGACAACGAAATTGAACAGCAGCAAATTCAGAACTGAGGCAAGTGAGGGCTTTTTTTCTTGCAAGGCCTAATTAAAGCGTAAAATTTGTTACTGCAAGGACACAGAAAGGCCAAGAATTTAACGAGACTAAAACAAGGCATTAGATGGCAATCAGGAACATCCAGAATTTCTATAACATCTGGCAATTAAAAACAAAAAAATCAAACAGGATGCCAACCCATGGCCTAAGCGTGCCATCAGTAGGCGTGCCTACCTTACCGATTTATTGCACAGGACTTGGTTTTTTGGTGTAGATTTGACTTGCATCTTAACGTCATGGCTTGTGGTACACATCCAAGTACCCAACTGATGAGCCCAAAATTACTTCCCTGCTACAATGATTTCCAGTCATCCATGTGGACAGGAGTTTTTCCGGCAGCTGGCTCTTTGCCTACCCAGCGTCCAGCGAAGTCATGATGTGGACAAGCAGTCCTGGAGCAACCCAAACGCTGCTTCCTTCCTCTCTCTGTCTCATTAGGCAGCACCGCAGACATACCCAGCTTGACCTAGAGGATTTCACACGCATGCACTGCAGGATTCTTGTAGTTTCCACAGTCCTGGGTGTTGGACTAGCTGGATCCTGGAAAGGATTCAGCTTGGCAGCACTCCTGTTCCCTTTTCCCAAGTGAAAATTTTATTTTTTAAATCGAGATCATGCCAAGTATAAATGGTGCTCTCAACTAAACACTAGTCTAATATACACAAAAGATGGCTAGAACACAGTGTGCTCTCTTTTTTAATCCATTATAGCAGGTCTCCAGACCATCCAGTGAGACTTAGGTCAATGTGTACAAAATTGACAATAAAAAATCAAACTCATAAATGCACAGGGAAAGGGCAGAAATAATCAATTCGTAAAACAACACCAAAACAAACTTTTTTGCAACTTCTGAACCAATACATATCAGAAAGGTGAATCATGTACCCTAAAACACCTCTGGAAAATGAGCTGGTGTTCACTCACAATCAGCGTCATGCCCTACTGCAGCAGGCAACTTCCAGAAGGGAGAAAGCAGAAGTCTATCAGCTTCACCTCTGAAGTACACTCCACAAGTCTAAACCCCTCCATCCATCCTTCCTTCCTTCCTTCCTTCTTCAACAAAACTTGAAATATCTGTCCTCAATCCCACCATATAATTGGAGGAACTGCACCATTTTTCATGGATCTGACCAGATGCAGGGGGAGGAGTACGTAAAAATGTAAAAGGCCAAAGCATTGCTGATTACACCAATGCAGTGTGCTGAACACTCACTGATCTTTCCATAATTTACTAAACTACAGAAGGGAGTAATATGAAGTGGAGGTTATTAGTATGGCTATTATGTGACCATAATAAGAGACATTCAGAAAGCAAACGGTTGGGAAATATCAGACACGTACTGAATCCATTAACGAATAAATGGCTTGTGTAATGATCTTCGTGGTGCTGCTGAAATAAAATTACTCCAGTTCCCACCGATCATGCTTTTTATTTCTTCGCTTCAACTCTGTGCGCTGCACTGCAAGTTTGCTAATTAAACCACTCTAAATTTACAGTTAGAGGTTCATACAGTATCAGATGCCCAGTAATATGAAATCTGACACAAGTTTCTTTCAAACAAGACGTGCAAAAAAAACTAGAGCAAAAAGCCCCCAGATTGGTGCAACTCATCATGGATCACAGAATTGTCAGAGTTGGAAGGGACCTCTCGAGATCCACACCCTCCCTGGGCAACCTCTGCCAGGGCTCTGTCACTCTCACCACAAACAAGATTCTCCTCATATTCCAATGGAACTTCCCGTGTTCCAGCTTGTGCCTACTGCCCGTCGACCTGTCACTGGGAACCACTGAAACAATCCAGCTCCATCCTCCTTCAAACCACCCTTCAGATACTTGTCAGCATTGATAAGGTCTCCCCTCAGCCTTCTCTGCTCCAGGCTCCAGAGTCCCAGCTCTCTCAGCATTTCCTCACCAGGGAGATGCTCCAATCCCTCCATGCTCTTTGTTGCCCTACGCTGGACTCTCTCCAGCAGTTCCCTGTCTCTCTTGAACTGGGGAGCCCAGAGCTGGAGGCAGGATTCCAGTTGTGGCCTCCCCAGTGCAGAGCAGAGGGGGAGAATGACCTCCCTCCACCTCCTGGCCACACTCTTCCTCAGGCAGCCCAGGATTCCATTTGCCTCTTGGCCACCAGGGCACATTGCTGGCTCATGGATAGTTCACTGTCTACCAGGACCCCCAGAACCTTCTCCTCAGAAGTGATTTCCAGCAAGTCCGCCCCTAACCTATATTAGTACCTGGAATTCTTCCTCCTCAGGTGCAGGACCCTACACTTGCTCTTGTTGAACCTCATGAGATTCTTCTCTACCCAGCTCTCCAGCCTGTCCAAGTCACGTTGGTTCGTGGCACAGCCCTTCCAGTTTGGTATCACCAGTGCACTTGCTGAGGATACACTTGGTCCCCTCATCCAGGTCATTGACGACTATGTTGAACAAGACTGGACCGAGTATTGACCCTTGGGGGACACCACTGGTTACAGGCCTCCTCCAACTTGATCCTGCTTCATTAATTACCCTAGAGATGGCTCAGCAGCTCCACAATTAGTGCTGCCTAATTAAGAGTCCAAGGGCAAAAAGTTGACAACATTTTAATGGGACACATGCAAATGGTGGCCTTAACCCTGCTTTTTGTTCTGCCCCTACTCTGCTCTTCTGACCGAGTAACTGCACATCCAGGCTAGCACAGGATGAACCTGTAAAGAATTATTTTGCTTAATAATTTAACAGATGCCAGCTTTTTCTTACATGATCTCTTCCCTGTTTGAATCCATCGCAGCTATGTCTACAGCAATGCATGATGTGCAAAATAAAATACGTTCTGAAGTTCCCAGGCATTCAAGCCTGCATTTCCTGCTAAAAAAGGGCTAAAGAAGACAACGTCAGGACCTCTGCAACTTCCACTCCAGACCACCCATGTTCCACTCTTCACTTCTCTGAACAGGACGCATGCCCCAGCCACCCTGCCTGGACAGGCACACAGCCTTTCTCTGTTTCAAGCGGCTGGTACTCTGCCAGGGCTGAATTTGATGTACAAGGCTAGTTCCTTCCTGCTGTAGTATTTCACCTGGATTCACCGCAGGATGTAAAAAGGGCACTGGATTCCAATGCATCAGCAATACGTGCAGAGTCCCTGCTTGACACAGCACTCTGTGCCAGCCTGCTGAACGTCCTCCAGGGTGACAAGTCCCACGCTGGAGAGCAGCGTTGTGCTGAGCCCTGCTGGCCCACTGACCCACATCGCTCTCGCACCACACAGGTGGCTCTTGCCCCTTTTCTCCTAGAGGTGTGGTCCCTGAAGATGCGTGTGAAATATGGAGGTGACAGAACTCATGATGCTCTTGAATCATGGAATTATGGAACTGTCAGAGTTGGAAGGGACCTCTAGAGACCATCCAGCCCAACTCCCCTGCTAAGCAGGACTGCCCAGAGCACAGCACTCAGGACTGCACCCAGGCGAGGCTTGAAGGTCTCCAGAGGAGGGGACTTCACACCCCCCCCGGGCAGCCTCTGCCAGGGCTCTACCACCCCTCACCACAAAGATTCTCCTCATATTCCAATGGAACTTCCCATGGTCCTGTCACGCAGGATGGTTCCATCTTCCTTCAGCCCACCCTTCAGACACTTGGAAGCATTGATAAGGTCTCCCCTCAGCCTTCTCTTCTCCAGGCTCAAGAGTCCCAGCTCTCTCAGCCTTTCCTCATCAATGAGATGCTCCAATCCCTCCAGCATCTTTGTTGCCCTAAAAAAAGTCCAAGAAAAGCACTGAGGAGTACTTTGGGCCTGTTTCTCATTTAAAGTCTTTTCTGACATGTTCTGATTTTTGGACCAAACCTGATTTTAGGTGTTTGTATTTGAAATTCCATTATGATGATCAAATACACTGCATCTCCATCTTTCTTACAGACAGATCAGGAAATTACGAAGACTTCAAAATTAAGTAACATTCAAATATGGAAACAGCTGTGTGCTGGGAAGCAGAGATATTCCTTCTGGCTTGGAACATTAAAAAAAAGAGCATCCCTGTATGTTAAGAGTTATGGGATGCTGCTCAGGAAATCAATGCTGATGTTCACAAGGAAAATTGTTTGTACCTCCCCTGCTCAGCTTGTGCTTGTTAGATAATAAATTCCGAGCACTTACCTCTCATAACTGGTGTAAATCTATGAACTGGTAGTAATAGGAGTCTGAACCACACCGAGCTGAAAATGCCAATATCAAGACAGGGAAAAAAGCCACCAGGCAGAGAGAACTAGATCATTTGACATATCTGAAATGTGTCATAATGAAAAGGCTGCATGAAGTGATTTGACTTGCTAATTCTATTCCATTTTGAAAGATTCTACCAATTTGGAAGAAAATCCTTAAACGTTTCCAGTAAAGGGCACTGGGGTTTCAGCACCATGCTCTGCACCTTTCCTGAATCAGGACTGTATTGAACTGCACTCCGAAAAGCAGTCCCATGCAAATAAGCTTTCTTAATACTGAAAGAAAACCTCTTGCCAATCATCCCTATGTAAAGTGGGACTAGAAGAAATAAAAGGAAGGAAAATCTTCTTCTTTATAACACAGTGAATATAGCTTCGCTGCAGTCAGAGACCAATTACACCCCAGGTACGCTTTCTGACTCCACTGATTCATATGAATGGAGCTCTTGCTACACGACGGAGTAATCGCAGTGTAAATACAATAGTCGATGTATCTGGAATCTGAAAAAGCACTAGCGTTACTGAGGTGGCAAAAAGAAATAACTTGGACATGTCATTAACCTTCAAATTCTTTGAATCAGTGCTAATTAGGACATAGAAAAGCATAACCAAAAATGTAATGACACTGTACTAGGGGTTCAAGTGTGCAACTCTTAGGAGGTTGCTCATGTGAGTAATGAACACAACTGACTAGCACCAAATCAAGCTGCAAAACACTAGCAGAGTTTTATAGTACTGCAGCAAAATGGAATTGAAAAAATGAATTAACAACTTTTTTTTCAGCTTTTACAAATGTGCTGAGGGTTGTTCTCACACCAAAAATCACTCCCATGTATTTCATAGCTGGAGTGGGTCAAATTCTGCCAGGAAACCCTTCCTTTCAAATGTGTGTTATCTATAGCTTGTGTAACGGCCAGTGTAGCCACTCAGCACACAGCGCCCTGCAGCCCAGCCCTCGGTTATGGCTTTAGGTGATACTGCGATACTGAGAGTTGAAAACAATGAAACAATTTATGAAAACATTTCTATGTTGCTCCTACCCCTTTCCCTGCTCTCTATTTTACCTCTGCCTCTCTAGAACATTTCAAGACAAGCGCCCAATGAGTGCACAAAGGAATCTGTAATGTAAATGTGCTAACATTTCCTATGCACACAGTAAAATCTTTGCCAATTCCCTACTAAGAGGTGCAACTACACCTTTTCTACCCATGGTAAGCTTAGTATGAACCATTACACTTTCTTAACTCCAGGCACCATGTAAGTCTTTTGTACACACGGGTCCAAATTGCTCTTTATGTGCTTACAGGAAACGAGTGTCATACAGAACTTTCTATTAAAATGCAGCAACTCCCCAGCCAATATTAGTTGCTTTAAATTCAAAGACTTACGTTCTCGTGTTATACCACTTCATGACGTTCTCCTACACAGGTGACAAACTCTGACCATGTGAGGCTGGTGGGATGTGGAATGCATTGCTGCTCTTGTGAAAGAAATACCACATCAGCAGAAAACCAAAAACAGGCAGGTATTTCTGACAGATCAGAAGCCTAGACAGATCACCCTTCTCCCACAGTTTATGGATCAAGTACTTTTTTTCAGAATTATTCATCTTGAATGGTTAATCAGTGGAATCCACTCTCTTTCAGCAATAGTTTCTTAGCATATATATTTTCTGTTAGATGCTTGAAAGAGAATGTACCCTTTGTATTAGTTTATTGGAGTCTACACTTCCTTCCAGCTGAGCCAGTATTTCCAGTCGTTTCCTCTGCTCATTTTGCCTCAACTTTTTCATTCCTGAATGACTCTGACTCCTTTGCAGGTAATCAAAACAAGAAGAGATGTATGCAGGGATGGGCAGAATATAGCTGGTACCAACAGTGCTACTCCTTACCTTGCACCGGAAGGCAGCCATTAGCTGGGATGGCTCCGGCTATTTCTCAGCTCAAGATAAGGGAAGGGAACACTTGCTCAGTCCTGACAAATACCCAGTAATCCACAGGTTCCAGAGAAGCGCTGCTTCTCACCCTGGGAATGCTGAGCCTTTCAGGGCAGAACACTTGCACTTGTTAAAGATGTACCTGACTTGCATTCCTTGCCATGATTAACTGCAGATGCTGCTTTCCATACACTCTTTTTCTTGTTTAACCTCAATTGCTGTGCAGTGCAGAAGCTGCTAAATGTTTCTCCTCCCACTTTATCCTGTTTCTTGAATAAAATTATTCTCACACTCTCAAAATCAGACTGTTAGATTTATTACACAGTGATGTCCCAGAAACACAGACAGTTTTAAAACTCACCTATCAGAGAATAAGACACTAGGTAAAGAACGCAGCTGAGATTTTTTAAAGCCAGCCTTTGGAAAAAATGAGAGATACAGTCTCTTGTACATGCATACTCTGATAAAATCCCGGCTCACAGCACATACACAGAGATGAGGCAGAATGCTTCACTATCAAACACCGCTCGGCAGCCCATGCTCTGACGTGACAGCACCTAATGCACATATTTACAGGAGGAAGTCCTCAGGAATGATCCCTCACCACCAAACAGTTTATCAGGCAGTAATTCCTGCTGCGGGAAACACAGCTGAGGCAGCACTTCCACACAAACACAACACAGAGAAGGTCTCTTTCAATAATTAGCTCCAATTTCTATAGCTTTCCCCACACTGCTAAGTGTGTTTGACAAGTGCCATCATGATCTGTGAGACAGGAACTGCAGTTCGAAAGCTCCAGAGGTTCAATCAGTTGTGGTTCTTTGCATCTAATACACCGTGAGTGAATGCTCCCAGTTTAGTGAAGACATTTGTCCTGAGGCTAAAACATTGATTCTCCACTTACTGTCTTTTAATTGTGATGCATCAAATTTATCTATTTAGGCTATAAACTCCTAGGGGCAAAGGTTTTTCTTTTTCAGTCTATATGCTGTTCTCATGCCTGCTTCATTTTGCTTCAAAAGAGCTAAGTTCGAGTTAAATCATTTTTACATTAGCAAGACAACACCTTCCTATTGCTAGAATTAATTACTGTAACTTGTAATGTTTTATACGTCTGCTATAAAGATGAATTAGTGGTGACAATATTATGAATAAATGAAGAATAACAAATACAGGAATATTCCAGATGCTGTAAAAATGTTCTTTTTTACTGAGAAAATGGTTTGCTCATCCATATCATGGTAATGCTTATGCTTTAGTAGCATCAACTGCTCTGCACAAGCTTTCACAACATCACTAGTCCAGATGAAAAGAAGCCAGCTTTCTGGATGTTCCTTTTGTCCGGAATTGCAGGTGCTCCATTTTACTGCCACCACCCCCAGGCCTATGCACTGCCCCAAATTCACATTTCTGCTCTCCTGTCATGTATGAATTGGCCAAAGCACACAGCCCTTCGTTCCCAGATATTCAAGCTTGATGATTCACAGGCGATAAAACGTGACAAGTCTTTTCACCAACAAACGAACCGCAGGGCATCCTCATCAGCAGGCAAGGCAGCCCTAATAACTGGGTTACAGCGTAAAAAGATACAACTCAAATGGAGCAGAACATTCATAACACAAGAAATGCAAGATGCTGCTCAGCCTAAAGCACCCTTGGTGCTATACAAAGACATCCAACTAACACAGCAACTTTTTTGCCCTTTGGAAGCAGGATTCCTTTTAACTGCCAGTTAAAGACAGTCTCAGCAGTGCATGAAAAAGAACGGCAAACGCTTGTGGCCCCCAGCATGACTACTTCCAGCTTCTTTTCCCTTTACAATCGCAGCGAACCATAGTCAGACAGACAAGGAAGGGGATTTTTGTTGTTGTTTTTTAAATTGTGGAGTTAGGATACCGCTGGTTATCGGTGTTGGCGCGTCTCGTTGACAGACAGGACAAGCACCAAGCAGTCACTACACGAGCTGCTGCCCCCACGGCGGGAGGTGACACCCAGCTTGGGTGGCTTCTGGCATCAGCTGCAGACGAGCCTGTGCGAGCAGTGAAAACAGTCCCCAGAAAGTCACCTGTCCCCAAACGCTCCCTCTCAAAGGAGTTTTTTCCCAAGCTGTGCCAAACCGAAAAGGGTTGCTTGTGTCAAATACAGGAGGTCTCATTCCCTCTGTCCCCCTGCTGACAGCCCAAGCTTCAGGGTGAGACTGTGATGCTATCATTCCAATGGCAAAATTCCCCTTGGTCCAAGGTAAACAGCTTTTCAAAAAATCCAGCCTCTATCCCCACAGCAGGACCCCTACTGAGATTTCCTCCCTGCAAAGCTATTATTTGTAACACACTAAGGTCCACAGCCACTGCCAAAGCTCCTGCTGACGGCAGAAGAGGGTAAATTACCAACCACAGACCACGGCATTCCCTATTCCCTAGCTCCACATGAGCCGGCAGCGTGCACTGGCAGCCCAGAAACCAATCCCATCCTGGGTTGCATCGAAAGAAGGGTGGCCAGCAGGTCGCGAGAGGTGATTCCGCCCCTATACTCCTAGGCTCCTGAGACCCCACCTGGAGTCCTGTGTCCAGCTCTAGAGTCCTAAACTTAGCACATGGAACTGTTGGAACAGGTACAGCAGAGGGCCACCAAGATGACCAGAGGGCTGGAGCACCTCTCCTATGAGGACAGGCTGAGAGAGCTGGGGCTGTTCAGCCTGGAGAAGAGAAGGCTCTGGGGAGACCTTCAAGCAGCCTTCCAGGATCTGAAGGGAGCTTCAGGAGACCTGGAGAGGGACTCTGTCAGGGAGTCTAGCAATAGGACAAGGGGTAATGGTTTTAAATTGGAAGAGGGGAGATTTAGATGAGATCTTAGGAAGAAATTCTTTGGTGTGAGGGTGGTGAGGCACTGGAACAGGTTGCCCAGAGAAGCTGTGGCTGCCCCATCCCTGGAGGGGTTCAAGGCCAGGCTGGATGGGGCTTGGAGCAACCTGGTCTAGTGGGAGGTGTCCCTGCCCAGGGCAGGGGTTTCAGAACTGGTTATTTAAGGTCCCTTCCAACTCTAACCAGACTATGATTTTATTCTGCTTTTCCAGCAGAAATGACATGCAACAACCTGCCTCAGGATCTTAAGAAGGTTCCCTCTGATCAAAGTCCTTCTCTGCATGCTGGCTACACTGGTTGGAGGACCATGGCTTCCGCTGGTACTGCGAGAAACAGCATGCCTGGGCCCCTGGGGCAGTGCTCAGCATCACTGGAGCAATGACAACAGCTGAGGAATTGCATGCATCCAGTTCTGTTACAGAGGGCCCCGTGTCTCCAGTCTCACCAGGGTAAGAAGTGTCAGGGACCTCAGATGAGCTACAGTCATGGCGCTAGACTGTCACAGCCCTTAACTGATCGTGCAGAGGAATAGGAGAAGAAAACCCCCAGTCTAGAACTTCCCTGCTCAGACATGCTCCAACGACGATTCAAGACATGGGGAAAAAGAAATGGGGCTGCCTACTGGGTATAATCCACTGTGGAGCTACTGGGAAGGGATCCACCGGCACGGAAATGGGAAGCTGTGCATTTACTCCTTGGCTAATGACGGATGAGCACTGCCAAGCACAAACCAGAGTATCTGCTCCTTCTTTTAGAGAAGAATTTCCTGATCATTGCTCCAAGCCATTATTTAGGGGGAGAAAAAAAAAGTTTTAAAATAGATATAACAATTTATTTTGGGATTTCTTTTAACAATTTCTCCCTCTTTCCTTCCACTAAAAAAATCAAAAATCCCCAAACTCAAAATCCACAAGTCAGGAATTCACCAATACTGAAATCAGTGAAATCACAAGCAAAAGGTGAGTGCCTACATGCGTTGCAGTTCTAAGGATAATGCCTGCACTTCTCATGGTGTTACCCATGCCACAGCAACAGCCATTACAGAGGCACACGAGAGCTCAGGAAAAGGCTTGGTCTGGGAAAAGCCCTTATTATCTCCTTCTCTACCTATGCAATGAGAGTAACATAATTTTCCAATGGCTCAGGGTGCTGTGAAAAATGCAACAAATGTAGTAATCCAGATTGGATATGTACCGCAGAGAGGCAGATGGAGAAAGCCAAATGATGGTTTCAGATGGGACTGGAGTGTGGAGGATCATACTTAGCTGAAAGCTTTCCCACAGGGAAGAACCAGCCCATTATTTTTCTCTAAAATGAAAAAGAGTTTAGGACTTTTCAAGTCTTCACCATTTTTTCCCCTCTTGCACTCTTAGAGGGGGTGCTATGCAGATTCATATTGCATAACCTTTGTTCCTATTTCTTGGCTTTTGTCTTCACTGCTTAGTCTTTGCTTTACAACACACCAAATATTTATGTCATGCAGCAAACAACGAAGAGAAGACAACAGAGAAACCAGTGCTGCACCTACACCACCTTTCTGGTCTGCAAAACATGGGAAAAATCACAGAGTATTCTGTAGCCCAGAAAGACGAGATAAAAATTATTATGTACAGAGAATGGTATTTTCAAGGACACTGGTTTGGCCCTCAAACTGAGAACTGTTCTATGATACCTGATTTTAATCATATTTTATTTTTTAGCCATGCAAAGTATACTCAGCTGAAGGTCAGAACAAGTGTTTCTTCTTCTCATCTGATCTCCACGAAGACCATGAGCACTGCACAAAGAGGACTTTTAAACATGAGTCCTGCTCAGCTGAAAGGAAATGGCTGCTTAAGGCACTTTATTTCCCCAGATATATATAAAGACTTCAACTGAAGAACTTGAAGAGATTACATATTTGTGTATTACAAAGGCATAGGTCTTCACGCATTCTTCCATTAACTTAAAACATACTGGTGATACTTAATAACAATAGAGTAACCCTTCCACATTAGCCCTGAAAAAGCTGCTTAACTCGTTCAAACTCAGGTCTAAGACACAGATTTGAATTATGAAAAAAACATTATTCTGATCTCTCAGTCTACTGGTATTTATTGCCTTGGCCGGCTGGCTTACATTTCAGGGAAGACTAGGACTAAATCAATGACACAGATTGTCCCCCCAAATTGACGATGACCAGCATATGAAGAGCAAGTCCTGAGTCAATAAGACACCACTTACTACAGGTTAAAAAGAACTTTTCAGCATCCCATACATTGAATATATCCAAGGCCACATTAGAATGTTCCCTTAAAGACAGTTGAAAGAAATTCTCCAGGTTTCCAAACCATGAGCATGTAAGAAAGGCCCATCAAGACATGACACGCCATCAGCCCCTACCCAGCATCCACTTTGTAGCTACCGAGGGCATCAAAACAAGGCAAAGAGAAACTACCAAGAGTTAAGGTGAGGGAGTTCAGGCTGAATAAAAATAATGCATGCTGGTGGAACCAGACACAGGCAACAAACAGCATGTGAGACTTTTCAGGGGGACTGTTAAAAAAGGCAACACAAAAACCAGCAAAACAAAAATCCTCGAAGCCCCAAACTTTCAAAATTTAAGCTTCATTGATGTCCACTGAAACCTACATACACCCACAGGTAAGACAGGCCTTTCCTGAACTCATCTTCCAGATTAAACAACACCTGAGCTAGTCTTTTTTCTAATGCTGGTTGGACTAAAACTCCTCAGCTCATGCAGATGTCTGCCAAGATGAGCCTGGCAGGCAATGAAACTCTGTCAGCAAGGCCAGCCGAGTTCTGGAGGTTAGCAAGTTTCCCTGCAGGCTTCTAAAAAAAAGTCACTCTCAGGGTGACCAAATTTTCGAAAGCCATACAGCATTTTAGAGCCATTTGAGCCACAGAGCTTGCTAAGCTATAGCAGATCAAAATTGCTCTCAACAAAGCCTCAATCTGTCAAAACCAATCCTTGGTACTTTGATGGATTGGGACCTGAATACACGCATCTTACCGCTGATGGGAACATGTCCCAGCAAAGCTGTTCCTGGATCTCAGAGGCACTGCTATGAAAATGCTCATGCCTTGACTTTGAAAAAAAGCACCTTAAAATAAGAAAAATGTATTCCTTTTCTGAACATTTATTGTACTTACAGCCAAAGAATCCCAAATCCTCTAGAGGTATCACCCAAGTCTCACAATGCCCAGCAGAGAGAAGATAACAGAATGGGACACAGCTACAACATAGGACTCTCCCCAAATCAGAAAAGTCATTTGTGACAGACTGAAAGCTGAATCCTCAGTCACCTTGGAGAACAAACACACATCTTAACTGAAACACTACCTGTTTGTCTGGACCACAGCACACCAAAGAACAAATACTATGTTCGGTTTTCATATAAAGGTATATAAAGCCAGCAGGGAAAGCAAGGTATAGCACAGTGACAGCAGGGAGCAAACATGTACAAAAATAAAAGGCCAACAGAACTTACAGGAGCTGCGTTGTTTTTCACTGTGACACTGGGAGTTGTGGCTCGTAGCGCCCCGCTCACGCCATGGTAGTATTTGAAGCAGATCTTTGTTTCAGCTAAAAAAGAGAATTACTTTAGATCAGAAGAAGCACCAGAGAGAAGCTGCCCTATTGGTTGCAGCTCATAGGCACAGGGCCGGCATGCAGCCGAATTGCAAGAGGTTTGTCCCAGGGTGGTTGGCACAAGAGGTTACACCTCCTACCTCTGACCTTCCCTTTTGCCAGACTGAAATTTACAGTTTGGTTCCTGCAACTTCAAACAAATTTAAAACCCCTATCCCTTCTAAGCAGCAGTTACGACAGACAGACCTTAAAGTACCTTTAGCTCAGCTACGAAGAGGAAAAACAGGGACAGAGAAACCTTCCCTGTTCAGACATTCGAAAAACTAATGTGTCGAGAAAGTGAGACATTTCCTTAGGACAGCAGGATCGCATATTTGCTTACTGACAGGTTTCTCTGAGTCAATTTGTTTTGGCCTTGGTCAGAACAAGGACACAGATCTACAGAGATTAACTGCTCTGGCAGTTCCTACCTTAAAACATTTTTCAGAAAAAGCACAGTACCCCAAGACCTCAGCGTAGTTCCACCAACTTCCAAAGATTTTGATGAGTGAGGAACATAAGCAAGTCAGTGATTTTGGACTCACAGCCCTGCCTTTTGCCACACGCATTGCTATTCAGATAAACATATTCAGCAAGGGAAAGCTCTTTCCATAACTGCATCAAGGCACACAAGAAGCAAAATCAGCCACTTGTTCAACCATCCCCCTTATGACCCACCTCGTCTGCTGCAAGACAGCAAGAAACTTTCAGCCAGCTTTTCTGTTTGTCTCTAACTGCAAAGAGACAGCAATTGCTAGTACGCATCAGAATCCCACTCACTGGCCGGGAACTGGTGACTTGCTGGAGCACATCCCATAGGCTATCACCAGAGCAGAGTCAAGTCACACTTCTTTTGCTGCAGCCCAGGCTAGGGTTGGTTTCTGGGCTGCCAGCGCGCACTGCCGGCTCACGTGGAGCTTCTCATCCAGGAGCACTCCCAAGTTCTTCTCCTCAGGGCTGCTCTCCAGCCATTCTCTGCCCATCCTATATTTGTGCCTGGGGCTGCCACATCCCAGGTGCAGGACCCTGCACTTGGCTTGGTTGAACTTCATGCGACTTGCACTAGCCCACCTCTCCAGCCTGTCCAGGTCCCACTGGATGGCATCCCTTCCCTCCAGCATGTCAGCTGTGCCACCGAGCTTGGTGTCGTTGGCAAACTTTCCTTCAGCCCCTCCACAAGGAGCTATGTGGCCCATTCTGGGGTTTAATTCACAGCTACGCCCCAAACGAACTCCTGCAAATTCAAGCCATTTACTGGAGGTGTCTGTGGAGCTGAGCAAGTGACCTTGTCGTTGCACCTGAGAGCAGCTGTTGTTTCCTTTTGGCAGCAAAAAAGCTGGATGAGCTTGTGGGACTGAAAAACTGCAAGTCCAGATTGAATTTTCATGCTATAATTTTCTCTCCAGGACTTTTAACAGCTCAGCAGCTAACTCCTTTACTTGCTGAGAAGACAGCAAAAACTGAAGATACCACAATAGCTAAAACATGCAGTTCTCACCAGTTATTCTAATCTTAATTTTCCTCTCCCCTGGAGCTTTTTAGCTACATTTTGCAGGGAACACTGAGAGCTAGAATAAAGAGAGTATTTTTTATTTTTTTTTTTAATTTTTATTAACTCATGTAGTTAATAAAATAAAACTTCAGGGACTACTCTGTATGACAATTATCAGACCTCACAGCAGGAAACCTCACTGTAAGTTGACAAGTACATGGTAACCGACTTCCTACATCGTGAAACCATGGTTTATAAGAATCTACTGGATTAACCAATAATCTATTGGATTAACCAATTAAACCAAAAGTACTAGACAGCAAGAACAGAAGGAGGAAGGAATTTATCCTTATGTAGGTATTTTGGATATCAGCATTGCTTCCAAGGATGAAGGATTACTAAGATGATGGAATACGGAGTTGGAAAGAACCATGTGGTTATTGAAGATTCCTCTCAGTTTCACACAACTGCTACCTCTAATTTAATTTTCAAACAAAACACCCACATACAGACGCAAACAGACACAAAGGCAACCCAGAGACATGCAAGTGTCACTTCCAGTCCAGAAGTGGCAGAGGTGGAACAATTCATCAGGTAGTATTTGAGGTGGTAATTAATGAATGTCAAAGGTTTAATTCAGAGAGCAGATCTGGCAGCAAAAAGTCAGATGGGGACCTTCACAGCCTGAGAAATTGCTCTACAAACATCAACATTTCAGGTTTTTTTTACAATTCCGCCTCTCTCAACTTTTTCCTAGATCTTTTTTACAGATGGAAAATACTCAGAAAACGGCTACTGTCAATGGATACATAAAACTTTAACAAGTATAAAGCTTGCGAAATTACATACAGTATCTCTATGTGCAAGAATGCCACTTAGACCCTCGTTGGGATTTTTTTGGCTTGCAGCCATTCTTTCCAAGTAATGACTGGTGCCGTTTTTTTTCACTTCAACAAGAGTCCTAACATTTTAAACATCCTGAAGATTGTTCTCGCATTCCTGAATCACCTCTGAGACACTTCCAAAACAGATGCAGACATTCACTGCCTTGCTACCACTGCCTCTGCTTTTGAACAGAAAGTGCTGTAAGTAAAGGCAAGGCAGCGATATAAATTAACCTGAACATTATCCAGCTGGCATTTGTACCCAGTAAGAAGTTATAAAGGCTGTTTGCATTGCAGTCTTGTAAATGAGCTTGTTCTGAAATAAAAGAGACCATTTAACTCTGTCCTGCTGCCCTAGCTACACAGCACAGTGCACAGGTCAGGGGCAAGTGCTTTCCAGTTAATCCCCAGTTATAAATAAATACGTGCCATTGTTATTTCCATCTCAGTATTCAGGAGTAGCAACTCACTTGTTCAAGTAATGAAGTTATGATGTTAAAGTCAGGAAGTAATGAGGTTAAATTCTCCTTTCAATTAGCATAAATGGCAGCTAGACTGGTAAATCTTCCAAGAGATTAGATGTCTAAACATGCTCAGAAATACTCGTGCCCATGACAATACCAAACTAGTTGGTAATTTTCATGGATCAAGAGGAAACAGCATTGTATTCCCTTTATAATTCCCTTTATATATCTCCATTACACTATAGCTGTGTTACAGCCTTCCACTGCATTGATATAAATAAGACAGTTTCCAGTTGGATGCTCAAACCCACTGGGTACAGAAAACACAGCTGCCCGAAAGCCAAGCTGCCAAGGAAGGGAATGCCAGTGATGCCAGCCAGGCAACAGGACAGGCGACTGTTTTGCTCCTTGCATCACAGGCCCAGAAGCACCTCTGTAGACCACACAGGAGAGATGCTGAGGAGAAGGATTTGGGAGTGCTCATGGATGAGAGGTTCCACATGAGCCATCAGTGCGCACTGCCAGCCCAGTAAGCCTGCCCCATCCTGGGCTGCAGCAAAAGAAGGGTGGCCAGAAGGTCGCGAGAGGTGACTCTGTGCCTCTACTCTGCTCTGGTGAGACCCCGCCTGGAGTCCTGTGTCCAGCTCTGGAGTCCTCAGCACAGAAAAGACATGGACCTGTTGGAACAGGTCCAGCAGAGGGCCATGAAGATGATCAGAGGGCTGGAGCACCTCTGCTGTGAGGACAGGCTGAGAGAGCTGGGGCTGTTCAGCCTGGAGAAGAGAAGGCTCTGGGGAGACCTTCAAGCAGCCTTCCAGGATCTGAAGGGAGCTCCAGGAGACCTGGAGAGGGACTCTTGGTCAGGGAGTGGAGTGACAGGACAAGGGGTAACGGTTTTAAATTGGAAGAGGGGAGATTTAGATGAGATCTTAGGAAGAAATTCTTTGGTGTGAGGGTGGTGAGACACTGGAACAGGTTGCCCACAGAAGCTGTGGCTGCCCCATCCCTTCAGGCCAGGCTGGACGGGGCTTGGAGCAACCTGGTGTGGTGGGAGGTGTCCCTGCCCAGGGCAGGCGGGTTGGAACTCCATGAACTTTAAGGTCCCTTCCAACTCGAACCATTCTGTGATTCTATGTTCACAGGGAAGGGAGAGGAATTGGGCTGTAGCCCATTGCCGGACACTACAGAGACTACTCCTCAGTTGGAGGAAAACCGAGAATTTTGAGTTCTGCCAGAGAACAACTTTGCCACAGAGGTTCATCCCTATCCCAAAACAAAAAATGATTTCTCTATCAAAGTCCTGAGTTACCTCAGTTACCAAATTAGGTTTACAAATTAACTGGAAAAATGAATTTACCAGCTGAACTTTACTTTTCTTCACAATGTTCTATACTGCCTCTGTAATCACCCTCCCTCCTTACTAACCCGAAGTGAGGGGCGATAAAATCTATTAGGGTGTGCAGCTGGAGGTACTGAAGACTGAAAGCCTCCAAGAGGTGTCCTGAGTTTCCATCATCCACCCATTCTTCTTTCGTGTCAGTGTTATTGCTCCTGTTGGTTTATTTGATACCCTTTCCCTTTAAGATACTTCCTTCCGCCTCATTTTCCTCATTCCTTCAGAGTTGTCCAAATCACCCTAAATTAGTTCTCAAAAGTTCACTTACTCTTATAATCCTCTGCTCCTTACTTACTAATGCTAATCTGGTCTCAGAGGCTTAGCTTTCACTAAAAGGTGGATTTATTCTCTCAAATATAAAAAGAAGCACTACCAAAATTAAACAGTTTCCCTCGATAAACTAATAAAAACCCCACCAACCGTCCTAATGGGTATTTCAGTGAAAGGCTAAATGATTCTTTAAAAAAAATAATCTTTGTTTGTTGGAGGCAGGAAGAATCAGTC
This sequence comes from Thinocorus orbignyianus, assembly GCA_013400375.1. NCBI lineage: Eukaryota > Metazoa > Chordata > Aves > Ciconiiformes > Thinocoridae > Thinocorus > Thinocorus orbignyianus. The sequence continues at coordinate 272,859 of VXBW01006285.1, forward strand.
GATGTTTGATAGGAGTATGTGATACACCTGAGGCAATTCCACAGTCGGGTTGTGATTTACTTCCACGATACTTTTTTTCCTCAATGGAATAGCTGAGGTGACTAGGCATTAGGTAAGCACCTCTCAGCACTGAACAACCTCTCAGGGAAGTAATGCCAGTCTTAAAAACCGAGTAATTTGTGATCAATTCAATCTAATACTAAAAGAGCTGGTGTTGCTCTTTTGGGCAAACATTGTGCATAAAAAATGAGAGGTGTCAAAAACTAGTAATGAAAAGGTAGCTGTCTTTGGTAAGTACGTGGGAGCTACGTGAACCATATCAGAGAATGAAACAATTAAGTTATGAGTCATAAAGTTTTCCCTAAAGAGGACCCTGAAGTGGAATAAATTAACATATGATACTGTGCTATCAGATTGCTACAGGAGCATCTTGAATTAAAGTAGCCACAGTGATCTCTGGAAGTGGAGACAGAAAGTGCCAAAGTGCCAAAGAAATAGGGAGTCAACAGAGGTGAGAACTAATTGAATACAAAGGGAAAACTGTGAGAGGCTTGTGAGAAAACCAGTACAAGGAATTACAACGGGAAGTCAAAACAGAGAGAGACTCAGTTTACATGAGATGCTGCAGTACTGAAATTGAATAAACAAAGGTACCAATGGCAAAGTTGAGGGAAGGTAAGGACTGAGATTAGAAGAGAACCCCTGTACAGAGGACAGTGGGAGGGGGAAAACGGGAGAAAGACTAGGACTGTCTAAGTGAGACTAAATTAGAAGAAATGGGCCCAGTGGAGAGCCATGAAGATGATCAGAGGGCTGGAGCACCTCTGCTGTGAGGACAGGCTGAGAGAGCTGGGGCTGTTCAGCCTGGAGAAGAGAAGGCTCCAGGGAAACCTTAGAGCAGCCTTTCAGGATCTGAAGATAGAAGAAGAGAGAAGAAGAACAGCTGGAGAGGGACTCGTTGTCAGGAAACGGAGCCAAAGGACAAGGGGTAAGAGTTTTAAATTGGAAGAGGGGAGATTTAGATTAGATACCAGAAAGAAATACTTCACTGTGAGGGTGGTGAGGCACTGGAACAGGTTGCCCAGAGAAGCTGTGGCTGCCCCATCCCTGGACAGGTTCAAGGCCAGGCCGGATGGGGCTTAGGAAGCACCTAGGAGTTTCCATTATAGAAAGACAGAACTGAGTGGCTCTGTGAACTGCTACTAAGGAATAACAGACAATTTAACAACTTAATTTCAGCAGGCTGTTGTTTATGTGCTGCCCACCATAAAACGTGTCCTTTCAGAAAGCCTTATTACTAAAAGCCAGCAGCTGGAATAGATGTGTGCTTGAGCATTCATTTCCATACAGGCAGGACTGCTAGCATTGTTGATTACTAAAGTTGCTTGATATTTTTCATTATAGAATCACAGAACCATAGAATGGTCAGAGTTAGAAGGGACCTCAAAGATTATCCAGTTCCAACCCCCCTGCCGTGGGCAGGGACACCTCCCACCACACCAGGGTGCTCCAAGCCCCATCCAGCCTGGCCTTGAAACCCTCCAGGGATGGGGCAGCCACAGCTTCTCTGGGCAACCTGGGTCAGGGTCTCACCACCCTCACGCCAAAGAATTTCTTCCTAATATCTCATCTAAATCTCCCCTCTTCCAATTTAAAACCGTTCCCCCTTGCCCCATCACTACACTTCCTGACAAAGAGTCCCTCTCTAGCTCTCCTGGAGCTCCCTTCAGACACTGGAACTTATAAACCCTGTTTCAGTCACTTATATATTTTCAAAGATACATACATTTGGAATAAAATTTTGCATGCTGGATGTCTGCCTCAAATCTACAGAGGTGTAAAGCAAGAAATTTTCCTCCAGAAATTTGCAGCTGGGAAGGGAAAGAAAAACCATGGCTTTTTTTACCCACTAAAGAATTCTAAAGACCTTCCTTTTTACCCTCCATGTTATCATGGAGCAGAAGTCCCTGTACTAAGCATATATCTTTCTCTGCTCCTGTAAATATGCATTAAAATTCAGCTAACTTGTAAGTCTCTCCAAAAAATTCAGTTTGATATCCTCATTGGAGACACCATTGATTTTACTGTTTAAACACCCAGGAAATCCTACCTGTGCTGAGCATGTTCCAGAATGGCAGAAAGACAGGGTATTTCTGCAGTGCAGATCTAAGCCCTTCCTGGCTGTGCTATGCCTGGGCACCTCTCTTGGGTGCAGGAGGGCTGTATCCCTGGGTATCTCCCCACTGTGCCAAGGAGCATGGAAGAGGAGATTTGCCCTTGTCAAAGGAAGAGACAGAGAAGGCTGGGGAGATTAGGAGCATGAGGTGGGGAACCAGAAAGCAAGACAAAACCAGGTAAGGTTGTGAAGAAAAAAAACATCTCGCAATCTGTGGTGGTCATAAGCTCGAGTAGAGCAGGAACTTGGGAGAGCAGGTAGCAGAGCACTGTCTCAGTCTTGCTAGGCCAGACGGGCACTACTGGCTGCCTTCAGGGTGGGAACTCGGTGCATCTAAAGGGGGACTCACACTCAAGCTCATAATTGGGCAGCATCAGGGAGACAGTAATGGGACTTAGGGTCAGTCTGCTGGCTCCCATTCTGTCCAGAGGTATGTGGGTTGGAATGCGTTAAAATCTATGGTCGGCCAGTGGCCCTTTCATGTTCATCATGGACAAGGGTCTGTACTACCAAAGTGCCCAGTAAGCCTGGCATTTAGATTGAGACCTAGAGTCGAGGTGGAGCAGAGGAAGGCAAAGCTTCTGCAGATACTCACCACAGGAAACATCAGAGGATGTTTGCCACTGCCCAGCCAGTAGCTCAAAATGCTAAATATATTTAATAAAAAGGTGATTTAGCCTTTATGTAGCTAGGAACAGAACCTGCAGTTTGCACTACAGCATATTCTCCAAGTATTACCTACTTCTTAAGTTCTATCATAAAACATGAGTAATGGAATTGAAATTTGGTTTGCTCAGACAGCTCACATCCTTGAAAACAGTCATTTCCTCCTAAAATTATCTTAAGTGATATGAGGGGAGGGGGGGAGGGGGGTTGAAAATGAAAAGGACTCAACCTTACTATTCCTGGCACTGAGACATTTTTCATCCCGTTGAAACCAACAGAACTATTTGTTCCATATTCATAAAGACAGTGGGAACCAGCCCAAAACAGGCAAGAATTTTATCTATTTACTTACAGTTAAACCCAACAGTACTATCTATTTGCTTTGCCTTTGATGGACTGTTGTGAGGAAAGGACTGATACGCACCAATCTGAGTAAATGAGAGTTGGGGATGGGGGGTTAGGAACAATTTGTCTTTGATCAGGAGAAGGTAAAGCTGTTTGAGAGACATTTAAGTCACTGCAAACAGCAAATTATAAGAGCTGCACTAAGATTGAGACTTTAATGAAATTCTAAAGCCTACAGGCATATAATGTTTTTATTTAAATCAGCTTAATGATAAGTTTTTTTTCATGTGCATTTTTAACTGTGTGATAGTTAATAATAATAACTGGAAACCATGCCTAAAGTTTGCTCTCTATTCCTAAGCGTTCATGCACATTGCATGGAAAACAACATTGCAGGCAAAAATCAAATACCCATTTCACCTATTTATCTATTTAAGATATGATCTAAAATAATTTCTAAAAATGCAACAATTACATCAGATGAAGTTTCTAAAGAACGCTTCTGTTTTCAAACTGTTCATCATCTTAGTTTCAATGGGCTCAACAGTTCTTTATCACAACTGATTAGTGGGAAAAAAAAAGTATCTCTATGCTTCCAGTGCACTGGAAATGAGCCTTACCTCAGATGCAGAAAGCCATCTGTTTCACTGGATTAGTGTCCTCTGAACTACGCTAAAGTCACTGACAATATTCAGGAGAATTTGAACTGGAGATACAGCGCCTAACTGCGCTCTTAGTTCCACCAATATATAGTAAACCACAACATATATAGACAGAAAATAAATATACAGAAACATTGACACTCCTGAGCTTTACTCTGAGTGTTAGCAGAGACACTGTGAGAGTCACTCAGACAAGAGAGAAAGACAGAACCTCAAAACTATAGAGCAGCTCAGAGCTTCCCAACAGAGGGATGGGCAGAGCCGGGGAGCCCTCTCCTCTTTGAACTGGGACATACAGCCATTGGGCCGTCCCAGATTTAAGCAAACTCTTCTCAGCTGCCCCTGTTGCAATATCATAGAATCATGGAATGGTTAGAGTTGGAAGAGACCTCAAAGATCATTGAGTTCCAAGCCCCCTGCCATGGGCAGGGACACCTCCCACCAGAGCAGGTTGCTCCAAGCCCCATCCAGCCTGGCCTTGAACCCCTCCAGAGATGGGGCAGCCACAGCTTCTCTGGGCAGCCTGGGCCAGGGTCTCACCACCCTCAGAACAAAAAATTTCTTTCTAACATCTAATCTAAATCTCCCCTCTTCTAAATATATCCTTTAGGCTTCTAGGTATTATGTCTGCCTCAAGTTAATTGTCTCCTACAGCAGATGCCTTTTAACCATCAGCTCCTTGCTTTTATCAGGGCAACAGCAGTTTAAATTCTTAATTAAATACACATGACTGGATTATGCCTTCAGGCACAGCCTTCAGCAAGATAAAACACAGCAATTTCAGAAGCCAAGTGCCTCAAACACAGCCCTCTACATCACAACATGCTTTTATTCCCCTTGATCTCCAAACATGGGTGGACCAGGCATTGCTTTGGATCTACAGAAGCACAAAATGACATCAGCCTTATAATCAATTGGTATTTAGGAAGGTGTAAGCTGTAACTTTAAGTTGTGCCCGCTTTGCGAAGCGAGAGAATAGAATGAAAACGGAGACCTTGCAACTCCAAATCCAGACAAGTACTGAAATTAGAGAGGATTCATGTTTTCATTTACACTTGAAGCAGTTTAAGGCAATACACCTGCTACAGCATTTCCTGAGTCAATCTTTAATCACGTATCCAGTAAGGATAATTGAATTTCACATTAGAAACAGAACATTCCCTTGAATATGCCTTGTGTGTTTTTCCCCAAGAAAGTTACCTTTGAAGACTTGAGTTTTGGAGTGCCAAAACCACAGACCTCACCACTGCCCCAGCTCCTCTTACATGTTACATCCTTCCTCTTGTTACGCTGCAGACTCTCCCAGTCAGAAGCTCTATCTAGTCACATTTTCAAGTGGATTTTCAAGCTCTCTTCAGTCACTATAAGAATGCCTTACAACAAGGGTTTCTTTGTGTTTAGCAGCGAGACCATGCGATATTAAAACCCACAGTGTTCACTCGGACTGGGAGCTATTACAGCCAGCCAAGCACATGCCATGAAGTATACAAAGGCAGTTGCAATCACGTCCTTGGGCAACAAGACACAAATATTACCAATAAAAAAATCCTTTGCACTTGGATGTAAAAGAGAAAACAAGAGCATAGCGCTAATACTCACAATACCATAAAAGGCTGGGTTTTGTCTTTAATACATATATCACACTTCTGAAGTAGTATGCACACATTCCTTGTCTCTACTGCATATCTAAAGATATTTTTAGCCTAATATTTCCATGACAACGAAGCAAGAAATGGTCAATGTGAGAAGATGGCTGAATGAAAATTCAAGACGTTTGTAGAAGCTCCTTCCTAGTGCTCAAGTTGTTTCAGTTACCCACCACACTAAGCCTATTATTGTTTGCTGCTGCTATTTCTAATCATCACACTAAAAAAACAATTTTGAGCAATTAAGGGAATTATGTATAATGGTATCATACAACAAAGACTGTTCATTGCTGTCGTAGTACCAATACCCTAATACAAGTAAAAGACAGCAAAACGCTTCTTTATGTTGAAGTAAAAGCTTACGGAGAAGAGTAAGAAGGTATGTGGAATGCTCTTAAGAAACTGGTAATAACTTACATGTACCAAGAACGGGAGGCAAGTATACCCATTCAAACTCTTGGCTTTTCTGGCTATCCCAGAATAGAACTATTTGCAGAAAATTTTGGTAGAGAATCATTTGCAAAATCTGGAAGACTAAAATGAAGCCAGCATTCCTGGCAGTGGCATTAAAAGCAAGAAAAACATACAAGGGAGCAATCCAAGTAAAGGCATGTGCCACCTCTCCCTTCGTAGAATGGTTGGAGTTGGAAGGGACCTTAAAGATCATGGAGTTCCAACACCCCTGCCCTGGGCAGGGACACTTCCCACCAGAGCAAGTTGCTCCAAGCCCCATCCAGCCTGGCCTTGAACACTTCCAAGGAAGAGGCATCCACAACATCTCCGCCTCAGAATTATTTGCTCTAGTTGCAAGGCAGTATTTGCAAGGCACCTAACAGGTCTGCACAGTGTTAACAGGAAATGAGGACAGTCGCACCTACAGACAAAAGACAGTCAGCGGAGACTGAGGTCTCTGGCACACTGCTTTCCAGATTCACATCACCATCCTGCAAACACATTACTCCTTTCCATGTTACTTTTTTCTTCTTTGAGGAAAGGAAATGAACAGTGACGAACAATATGTAGTTCTGCCACTAAATACAGGCTACACGACTAAATACAAGCATGAGATAAACTGCCTTGCACTGTAATTAACCAATTGCCAAAAGTCCCCAAAGTTCAGTTGTTCTGAAAAACAGCCTTCTTTGAGGTCTTTTCGTAGCACACCAAGGACTCACCTGGTTAAGTCCTGTTAGCGTTAATTAAACAGAGGAAAAGAGACTTCTGTGTCTTCACAACCCAGAGCCATTCTCTTCTTTACACATCCAAAGCATTTATAATTAGTTGCGTTCTCCCACTCAGAACCGTGAGCCTTGAATAAAAGCAGCATGACAGCTAGGCTGCTGAGGTACGGGTTGGTTTTTTTCCCCTCTCCTTTTAGTCTTACAAATGCTTTGCTTTACAACAGCAGGACCCACCTTCCTTCCATTTGCTGAAAAACAACAGGAAGAGAAAGCACACTCACCTCCTCTGGTTCTCTGAGTGACACCTGAGCCACGCCGCTGGCTGGCAAACCCCTGTCAGTGCGATGCCTTTGCAAACACCGTGCTGCATCTTGATCCAGTGAAGAAAACTCAGCCTTATTATTTCAAAACAAAGCCACCAGCGGTCCCCTCCTGTGTACCACTGCTCAGCTCTACAGGGATGGGAGTGTGGCATGTGTAGGTTCAGCGAGATTTATTTTTTCCAGTGAGGACGTGAAAAAGACAAGCTCAAAGCCCAGATTATCCAGGGACACAGAGGAAATCTCAAGAGTTGTCTGCCTGACACATGGCCCCTTTTGTAGGTCTCTTCTTTCTCTGCAACAACGCAGTCTCTGCAGATCGGAGGATCTTAGATGGTGATGGCCATCATAAGACATGTTGCAAAGAGAAAAATCCTTGGTATTCCAGCTCCACATGCTCTGCTCAGTCTCATTATCACAGTTGCTATTCCAATACCAGCTCACACACTGACTGTGGCCAGTGCGCTACCAGTTTCCAAATCACCGCTGCTTTACATAATGCTGCACATATCTGCCACCATCTACTCCACAAAAACAAAACCAAGAGGAAGAATGGAGGAAGAACTGCAGCTGGTTCCAGGGAGCTAGACCCATATGAATTTCCTTTTCAGGAAAGCAATTCACAGTGAATTCTGCCCTCAGACGTGACGTCAAGTTGCATCCAAGATCTCAAAGAGAGAGAAAGGAAGGTGCCCACCTGTCATGAGCAAGGCTCTGGAGGGCTCAGGATCTGAATAAACTGAAAAAGGTTTACACCAGAATGAAAACTAGGGCTGGAGTTTATCAGATTTAGATCTAGTGCTTCGTATGATGCTTTCTAAAGATCAGTAAGAAGGAGGAAACAACTACTCATTAGAAAAAGCACATTTTTAGCAGGAACCATGAACTGGACTTCTGCTTTTGACTGTAGGATTCACAGCCACGTGGAATGTTGAAGAGCAGCACTGAGCCCCTCTGTTCTCTTTTACAAAGATGAGGACAGACCTACCAAGTACTGCTGCTCTTCTGAAGCTCTCCCACAAAATCTTCTTCTACAGGATGCATACTATGAGATTTCTGTGATTCACTTGACAGTTTTGACTGCAGACAGAGAAACCAAGTAACTTTGCTGCATTTGCTTAAGCCACTCTACAGTGAAGGATTTCTCATATTTTCTCTTGAGATAGCCTGTATGTGGCTGCTCACCCATTCAGAAGACTCCCATTCACAAGGGTATCTTGATGAGGCTTCACTGCTATGGTGCCTATTGTTAATTTCCCTGGGAATTTACAAGACAAAGCACACAAACTATCAAAAAGGAAAAGGCTGTGGAGACTCAGTTCCTGCAGGAGATGTTGTACCAGCCCTGGGGTCAACCTTGAGAGATAACGGAAAGTCAGAAGGCGGGGAAGCAAACAGAAAACGAGAAATAAGGCCTTGAAATGTAAACACAGGAGTATGATTAATGCGAATACTAGTAGCCAATTAGCGTACTAGCTTAGGCCGTGCAAGCCACACAGACAAAGCGGAGACCCCATCAAATAACATGTGATTGCGTGCACGGAACTAAAAAATGTATAAAAGTGAGACCTGGTTGAGACACATTGAATCGTGCAGAGTACACTGTTTCTCCTCCCTCAAAAAGCTGTTAAAAAAGAGGTATTATACCTGATATTACTTCTCACCTTAGAGCTCCCTCTGCAATCTCCTATTTCAACAAATTTTATTTTTTTTTCTTTTCTGAAATACTAACTTCCATTCATCATTTATTTGCAATCTAATAATTAGGGAAGAAAACTGCTGTAATCACAAAATGAAATACAACTTTTAACAACTCTGCCATTCCAAAAGTATCTTACTCAATACCAGTAAAAAGAAGGGGCTATAAATGAATTACATTAAGTGGAAAGGCAAAACACCCTGACTGTAAAAAGATCAGTAAATCCTATGAGGAGAGCACTGGATGAACGTATTTCCTTTCAAGTGTGATAAAATTATGGAACTGTGGGGAAAAAAATTACTCTGAAACAGATGCTGTATCTGTGCAGGTTAAAAGGTCTGGATCTTCCAGGATCTGAAGGGAGCTCCAGGAGAGCTGGGGAGGGACTCCTTGTCAGGGAGTGGAGCGAAAGGACAAGGGGTAATAGTTTTAAATTGGAAGAGGGGAGATTTAGATGAGATATTAGGAAAAAAATATTTGCTCTAAGGGTGGGGAGACCCTGGCCCAGGTTGCCCAGAGAAGCTGTGGCTGCCCCATCCCTGGAGGGTTTCAAGGCCAGGCTGGATGGGGCTTGGAGCAACCTGGTGTGGTGGGAGGTGTCCCTGCCCACGGCAGGGGGGTTGGAACTCAATGATCTTTGAGGTCTCTTCCAACTCTAACCATTCCATGATTCTGTGATAAAAAATTACAATCTTGTAACATATACTGGAATAACAAGGAATGGAAATACCATATTTAAACAAGTAAGGAGACTGAGAATTAGAGGTACCCTAGACAAGACACTGGAGAGTGAGGAAGGTTTATTTTCCAGCACAATACATCAAGATGTATATTGGAAGATGGGAAAAAAATGGTCTTCAAATCACTGCTACTTCCCATTCCTTATAAAACCGTTTACAGGTGCCAGAATGTCCATCTCCTGAAGATGTCTGCCAGGTGACTGGCGCATTCTCTCTGGCTTTGCACTTCATTACTGAGACCCCCGCTGCCAGTCACAGATGTTCACTTCTTTGGCTGGGGCTGGCATGTACAAGCCTTCAGAACTGCTGCCACGGAATTACAGAACCATGGAATTGTCCTCGCCCAACTCCCCTGCTAAAGCAGGATTGCCCCGAGCAGTGACTCAGCTTGCTCAAGCCCACCCAAACTGATATTGCTGCAGTTACACACACACGCAGAGGTAACAGACAGGAAACATTGTTTTAACTTTTTGAATAGGAAAGGCTCAGGTGTCCAACCGTGGCACACTTAACTCCCATAGTATTTGCTGCGCTATGAAAAGGAAACTCTAATGAAAATCATCAATAGCCTGAGAAAGATCTAACAGCTGTTATGTGACAACACACAGTGGGATGGCTGCACAGGCCAGACTGCAGACAACCCAGACTATTTTTAAAACACTGTTTTTCAGAAATAAGCTTGCAGAGAACCTAGACAAAATCAAAAACAGATGCAAAGGGCACCTAAGATATGGAAGTAGCAGTGGAGAAAAGATGTTTTTGGAGTAAATTACCTTTGAATCACTGCACATTTGTAATATATACTATTGCTAATTTAATTAAGTGCATATTATGTATGTTATTTCCCCTAGTTTTTGAGTTATAGACATAAAAATATGACACTTCATCCTAATCTTGGCACGCATGCTCATGCCTCCTATGGACCCAAGCAAGAGATTCTCAACTTTTTACTACCCTATAGGCAGCAGCATTGAAAAAGGAAAACACTGTTCCCCTTCCTTGCAGCCTGGGGCAAGGCTGGAGACATCAAGTCTCCTGTGGATCCTGGCCTGCTGCTTTGCCATCTCTGGCAGAAATACACCAAGCATTCAAATGCAAACCCTTCCATTTCAGGAGACCTGGGCTCTGTTCAAACCTCTGCCACTGACTTACCACAGTGGTTTGATTCCTTCCTGACTCAATTTCCTCCTCTATAAAATGAAGAAAATTGTACTCCCAGCAACCTCACCCAAAGAAGAGAGGGACATGAGTCCTTCCATAGCAAGTTTTCATGCTCATGACAACATTCGGTTGAAGATGAGCCAGCAGTGTGCCCAGGTGGCCAAGAAGGCCAATGGCATCCTGGCTTGTAGAAGAAATAGTGTGCCCAGCAGAAGTAGGGAGGGGATTGTCCCCCTGGACTCAGCACTGGTGAGGTCACACCTCGAGTACTGTGTCCAGTTCTGGGCACCTCAACACAAGAGACATATTGAGGTGCTGGAGCGAGGGCAGAGGAGGGCAACGGAGCTGGGGAAGGGCCTGGAGAAGAAATCTTATGAAGAGCGATTGAAGGAGCTGGGATTGTTGTTTGAGGAAGAGGAGGCTGAGGGGAGACCTCGTCACTCTCTACAAATACTTGAAAGGACATTGTAGAGAGGTTGGTGCTGGTCTCTTCTCACAGGGAATTAGCCATAGAACGAGAGGGAATGGCTTTAAGCTGCACCAGGGTAGGTTTGGGCTGAACATTAGGAAAGAATTCTTCCCAGAAGGAGTCGTCAGACACTGGACTAGGCTGCCCAGGGAGGTGGTTGTGTCCCCGTCCCTGAATGTGTTTCAGAGTCATTGTGATGTGTTGTGGGGGGATTTGGTGTAGGGGAGAACTTTGACAAGTGGGTTGATGGTTGGACTTGATGATCCCAAGGGTCTTTTCCAACCTGAATGATTTTACGATTCTATTCTATGATTCAGCGTGGGCCCTAACAAAGCATACTGGCATCTGGAAGCACAGCAGCTCTGTAACCATTAAATTCCCAGCAGGTATATGCTGCGCAATCTACCCCTGTAGAGGTAAGGCACCCCATGCATCCTTCTCAACTGACCTGACGGGATTGGATTGAGTGGGTCATCACAGGATTTAGCTCTACTTATTACTTAAGCTGACATTGGTCAGGTCACACTAAAACTGAAAAGCGCGTTCCAAATTTCCTTTAAAGCATTTGTTTGTTCAGATGTCCCCTACACCTATTTTCCCTTAAATTACAGACAGGTTTGTACTTTAAAAAACTATTCCTGGGCTGTAGCCCTGTCACTCCTGGAATTACAAATCCCATTGAGAAAGCACAGCATTCAGTCAAGTCCTGCATCTGGCAGCTTGCCCAGCAATCAAAAAAGAAGGAGGAAGGAACGGAAAGTGAGACTGAAAGTTACTGGTCTCACTGGCTGGTTTTAAGTGCCAGAGACAACACACAGAGGGAAAGGACCATCTGCTATGGAAGGAAAACTTTTTTGGGTTCCAAACAGTCATTTACAAGTAATGCAATCACAGAATCACAGCATGGTATGGGGTTGGAAGGGACTTCTGAAGATCATCTAGGCCAACATCCCCCCACCAAAGTAGGTCACACAGGAACATGTCCAGGAGGGTTTTCAATGTCTCCAGAGACAGAGACTCCACCACCTCTCTGGGCAGCCTCCTCCAGGGCTCTGCCACCCTCAAAGGGAAGAAGTTCTTTCTCATATTTAGATGGACCTTCTTATATTCAAGTTTGTGCCCATTTCCTGGTGCCTTCTCACTGGGCACCACTGAAGAAAGACTAGCCCCTTTCTCTTGACACCTACTCTTTAAGTATTTATAGACATTGATCAGATCCCCCTCTCAGTCTTCTCTTCTCCAGACTAAAAAGACCCAAGTCCCTCAGCCTTTTCTCATCAGAGAGGTGCTCCAGGCCCCTCACCATCTTTGTGGTCCTCTACTGTACCCTCTCTCCAGCAGTTCCCTGTCCTTCTTGAACTAGGAAGCCCAGAACTGGACCCAGTGCTCCAGATGGGTCCTCCCCAGGGCAGAGCAGAGGGGCCCACTCTTACCGATGCCCCCCAGGATGCCACTGGCCTTCTTGGCCACAGGGGGCGAACAATTACAGGCACATCGCTACACGAACTCTGCCCTTTCTACATAACATACTGCAGGTGCATTAACAGCTTCTTTACACCTTCTTGTGGGGTTTTCATCAACCTCAGGGGAGTTGTCCTCTGCTTACAGAAGCAGCAAGAGCCTCCTGAAATCAACCTCATTTGTTGAGATGTTTAAACACATCCAGGCCACCTCCAGTCAATCTTCACAATTCTATAGCTTCTGTGTTTCATAACACAATTCGCAATGTAAGAATATCGTAGAAAAAAATCTGCGGGTATCATGTTTTAGTTCACTTATCAGCCCAAAAAGGTGTCTGTTAATAATACAGTAAACATGGGGGTTTGGTTTTTTGCAAGTATCTTTCTTATTAGCCATCCCCAGTAAATATGTCTCATTTGGCAGTGTTAAGAGCTGACAGGGCATAAAGCAGGGCCATGCACAAAGCTGGACCAAAGGAGAGGAACAGGCCGTCCTACTGGTTTGAGTTTTTCAGTTCTAAGAGGAGAGAGAATGATTCCAGGATGGGTTTGCAATAGATGGGTTTGTATGGGTTTTTGTCCCCTCTGCTACCTCTAGGAACTCTCACCTGCTGTGAACTGAAGTCACCTCACATGATCCATCCCAGTTCAAGCACACAAAATACCCAGCTTTTTGTCTATGGAATAGAGATCCTTTACTGGCACAAACAATGTTCCAGATTGGAAGTCTCAAACAGGCTCTGAGGATATACAAGTTTACTCTCTAGCAAAAGGCCAGCAAGCAATATGCATTTTCACCGTGTCAAGCTGGTCTGTCATAGAAACCACAATGTACATTGTCCACCTGTATAATGCTGTCACGGACATTCCACTGCTGAGTGTCACAGTTAGACTTTAGAAGAGGTAAATTATTTCCAGTACTGTTGTTTTATAGTTTTGGTGGCTTATTTTTCCATCCACCTGCTGACTTGGAGAATACACCGAGTCATTGTCATGACCTTGCAGAGGTCTGGCAGATACTACTTTGAGTCAGCTGTCAGTGAGCAGGAATCTTTTTGTCAGCCTTGATAAGCCGTGGATTCTAAAATGAAGGACTGAGTAACACTTAGTCCACAGCACACACTAAAAAAACTGCTTATAAAATTTGTTTCATTTTAATACCTTTAAATATGTCCCAACACCTGAAATCTAATTCTCTTTCATACGAGCTGTCAAAAGCCTGATTGATTTCATTAAAGCCAACAGAAAAACTCCCACTGATTTCAGTGAACAGCGACCACACTTACCTCTCCTCATTTTGCTTTCAAAAGAAACAGCCTCCTCAGCTGTAATCTGTTACTTTCACATCCACACATCACTCTGTCCTGCTGCCCTTCTCCAACAATATTTCTAAAGCTCCTATGCTCTTTATGTTAGAAAGTAGCCAGGTAAAGAAAAAAAAAACCCATCTGCTAAATGCACTAGCAAGTGGATTTATATTCCACAGCACATTTCATGTCAGCTAAATAATTTATGCACATCACAGAAGGATTACTTTGCATTTCACTGCATCTCAAATGCAACAAATTTATGAATTTTTTAAAAAAAGAAACAGATCTGCTACAGCAAAACCAGATTCTATTTACCAAACCACGCAAAGCCTAAATGGGCTACTTCAGATGCAGAAACTTCATCTTTGCATGTATTATATACACTGAAAAGGTTTCTACTGAGTCATTTTCTAAAAGAAGAAAGCACAATATGAGGTTTTTAATTCATCACACTTCTCAGCATACTTCGCAGAGAAGCAGTAATTACAGAGGTGCCTGCTAGCAGTGCTACTGTTAAGGCTGTGTTTAGAGGAGGTTCATTATTGTCCTGGTTTGAGGTAAAATGAACCAATTCTGTTTTACAATTTTACTTTCTTAGCTGGGCCTCTTCTAAGCAAACTCTGAAATTAACAGCACACTGTTCAGAGAACTGTTTTGTCTCACAGTGGTAAGACCCAATTATCCCAAGGAACGGTATGCAGGGAGGCCCTTGCTTATCCTTATTGCTGGAACAACCAAGGGCAGGGAATTTTGTTATTTGCCCGTTGGAGGGTCAGAAGCGGAAGCGTTGAAGGGTCCCACCTGCGAGGAGCGGACAGGACAGGTGACCCAAAAACTGACCAACAGGGGTATTCCATCCCATCCATATCATGCTCTGTAGAAAAGCTGATGAGGGATCAAAGGGTCAAGTCCCCTTTTCCTCTTTCTTCAATGGCCGAAGTGCAAGAAGGACCCTGCCTGTTTGTCTGCCTTTGATCCCAATCCGAGCGTCCTGACTCCAGATCTGGAATCCAGCTCCTGTCGGTCATCCAGTCCAGTCTGGGACTGTGGCCTGCTGGTGACGTGGTTGTCATCCTGGAAGCTTGATACGGTTTTGTATATACTGTATACTTTTTTTCCCCTTCCTTCGTTTTTTTTTAAAGTAGTTTAGTTTTTCTAAACTCCTGAATCTCTTTAATTTCTTCCCCTCCTCTTTCTCCCAAAAGGGGGAGGGGAAGGATCATCTGTCCTTTTCTGATTAGTCAGAATCACGACAATTATTAACGCAGTTTTCATGGTTTCACAGCTCACAAATCACCCATGTACTGGCCTTAAGCCACCACAGAAAATTTCACCCCAGAAGCAATTTACTTAGTTACTTCCCTTTCTTGTAGAAGTGCAAAGAGAAAAAGGGAATTACATCAAATGTTCATGCTTTTCTATTAATATATACCAGCCAGAGAGTTAATAATTTTAAACCAGGAAATTCTGATGTTCTTGGATGAAATCCTTATCCAGTTTAAATTAACAGCTAGTTCCCTCAACTGCAGAAGGGACAAGATTTCAGTCTCTGAGTTCTGGAGAAGTTCAGCTCCTGCCGTTCACAGAGCGGCTCTGCAAGTGTGAGTGCCTTCTCCCATTTAATACACAGCCTTCTTAAGCCGGACCCAGTTACAACATTGCGCAGAGTAGCTCAAACCCCACTAAAAGGCACCAGGACATATTATACTCATGCACCATCACACATCTCCCTGTTTTCAGAATTAAGAAGTGTTTCCTGATACAACTATGGAAGGGATCTTTTGAAAGAGAAGCTCTAGGGAACAACAGTGGCTTATTCTCTGTGCCTTCCCCAGTCGTAGCTACCTCTGACAGTGTAGTACAACACACACAGGCGGGCCAGTAGAGTTGTGGGAACTCTGCTCTACTACTGACCGAGTACCAGGGGCACTTTACAAACAGTGCTGAGACTTCTGTCAAGCTTTTGAAAAGGACCGTCTTTCACAGCAAGTTTGAAAGCTGGCACGAGTTTCCAAGAACAAGGCTTTCAACTAAGATGGCCACGAAGATGCTCAGAGGGATGGAGCACCTCTGCTGTGAAGACAGGCTGAGAGAGCTGGGGCTGTTCAGCCTGGAGAAGAGAAGGCTTCAGGGAGACCTTAGAGCAGCCTTCCAGGATCTGAAGGGAGCTCCAAGAGAGCTGGAGAGGGACTCTTTGTCAGGGAGTGGAGTGACAGGACAAGGGGTAATGGTTTTAAATTGGAAGAGGGGAGATTTAGACTAGATATTAAGAAGAAATTCTTTGGTGTGAGGGTGGTGAGGCACTGGAACAGGTTGCCCAGAGAAGCTGTGGCTGCCCCATCCCTGGTGGGGTTCAAGGCCAGGCTGGATGGGGCTTGGAGCAACCTGGTGTGGTGGGAGGTGTCCCTGCCCAGGGCAGGAGGTTGGAACTGGATGATCTTGAAGGTTGATGCAGTGGAAATTTTTACAGTAAAACAATTGTAAGCCGTTGAGACTGTTGAGACTGTTCTCCTAGCGCTGGTCTCCTAGTATATTGATAAGTCAGTAAAAGATAAAGCTAGAACCTTGTGTGGGATGTAAACAAGGCTGGAAAACAATTCCAAGCTGGCCAGGACCAGCTCTGCGGTTTGGTCGAGTTCCAGAGAAGATCTGAGCCTGCAAAGTGGGGCAAAGGTTACTGACAGCGACGAAGAGGATCTCCTTACTTCATCACTGAGACCCCCAATGACCACTACCAAGAAGCACTGCGCAGACGCATGGAGGCGGAGAACTCATTTTAACACAAAGCAGGGAAATTATTTTAATACAAAGCGGGGATAGTTTATGCATATGTATAAGTGAGTGCTATAAATATAGAGTCCTGCTCTGAGGCAGGTGCACACGGTTTTGGTGGAACTACCCCCCGTGCTGCCAAGCGCTGAATAAACATACCTACTTTACAACTTTACAGGTTGTGGAGTCCGTCTATCCGCGTGTCAAAGGTGCCTTCCAACCTCAACCATTCTATGATTCTAAAAATGCCATGGTGGTGAGAGATGACTCCTGGCAGAGAGCCAACACAGACAACTGAGGTAGCATCATCTTAAATACCGTAGATGACCCTGCCATGGCTGTCTCTGAACTGAGCCCCTACAATCCACAACATCATTATATGCCTTTTCTTTTACATTTTCACCTTAAAACAAAAGGTGGATGAGAAGCCTGACATGTCCCGGCCAAGGGCAGGGGGCCTGGAACTCGATGACCTTTAAGGTCACTTCCAACTGTAACCATTCTATGGTTCTATGAAAAAAGGTACATGCTGGATTCTCCAAAACCTAAGGAATCAGGGAAAAGAGGAAAATAAAGGATAAAGCCAAATTATACTCCTAGCAACACTTATTTTTAATTTTGGTGACTTTGCAATGCATAGACTTCGTGCAATTCACAAAGGGAAAGAAAAATGGTGAATCTATTAGCTATACAGATTTCATACTCCTCACAAGCAGCTCATAAAGCTTACCATAATATCCTTTAAACAGGAAAACATTAGAAAACCTGAATCCAGAAGTGTGCTAATTAAGAGAACATCACTTACGTGTAAATCAAGAAATCCTACGCAAGTGGAGGGAGGGAAGCAGTTCCGTCGCCCCCCATGACCGTGATATGCCACAGTGACAAACAAACAAAACAATAAAGTAATTAGGTTCCTGTAAGTGGGAGGGGCTGGCTCATTCCTCCCCAGGCAAACACCTTTATCAACTGGAACAGGAAAAATGCACCTCTTGGAGGTCTGTATGCTAACATAGACTGTAGAGGTTCAGGAGACAGAAATAAACCTTAGCTGCTATATCTGAGAAGCAAAGGAGAATTCCTTATAACAAAGCATATCTTAATTATTAACTTGTATTTTGTTTTGAAGAAATATATATATATAATATATATATTCTTTCATCCATAAATCTTGTCTATCAGTGAAGTAGACAGACTAATCTAATATACCGTAGGCATATCACCTTTTGGTGTGATAAATCTGCTTTTCCAGTGTTGCCTGACAATGCTGGGAGGTGAATTCCGACGTCTGTGTGGGTTCCCAGGTGCCTCTGGAGTAACCCAGTGTTGCCAGGTGACAAAGCAATTTTAGCCTCAGGAATTGCTGCTCAGCAGCTTGGATAAACAGCAACTTAGCGAGAAGACAAAACAAGACTGCAATCTCTAGAAACCCCTGATAGAACTTGATGTGTTCCAACTGGAGGCAGTGTCCACCTCTCTCTTTGGGTGCAGCTGGGCTGCACCAAAAGGTGCTTCCCTTCACAGGATCTGCCTGCTGAGCTCAGAGGGACACTTGGGAGCTCAGAGCCCTTACTCACAAGCTACCTGTGAAAGCTCCCCGGTGCTCCTCTACTGAAGAAGTTTACACATTTATTCTCAGTGCTTTTCTGCCGAGATTGCAGCCTGTACTTCCCTGCATTTATACTCCTGCCACCCAGAAGTCTGTCTGGTGGAACACTGCTGTCAACTTACAATCACAGCTTAAATTCTGACACATGTGCATTGCCTGTCTTATTTCCAGCTCCAGCTACACCTCATGCTTGCAGCATAGCAGTGACGCAGTTCATAATTCAAATCAATTTTGGTTTTTTATGATGTAAATAATTCTCTTTTTTTAAAAAGAATAATCCTAATACCAGTGCTTTTTATTCATAAGATAATTTTTTTTCCCCCGATATTTTTTAAAAAGTTATCTTTACTATTTCCTTTTTGTATCTGCCAATGAATGGAATTCATTATTGAACTTGTAATGTATCCTGGCCATGCAAAAGAAATGGGTCAGGAAAAAGACTAAAGTGAGAGGTGTAGAGAAAGACTGTCTTTGAAAATGAAATAAGACTTGTTCCACTTTTATATTTGAGGCCTAGGACATATTTATATTTAGGTTACTTTATTTTTTTCATTATTATTTTTTCTGATTAGGTGTAAGAAAACAAAAATCACAATGAGGGTAGTCAAATACACTGGAACGGGTTGCCCAGAAGGAAACTCCATCCTAGCAGACAGTCAAAACTTCACTAGACAAGGCCTAGAGAAATCTGCTCTTGAACTGGCAGCTGGAGCAGGTAACCCAAGATTATTGAATGATCGTATTCACCTTTCTTGGAGCGCGAAGGGAGCATTGAGAAGCAGCAAGATTATCAGTATATCCAGCCTATTCATGGAAAGCTGCCTTAAAACGTTCCTGGAGCGAAAAGCCATGAGACCTGTAGCTCTTACTTTCAGAGCTACAAGTGAAGAGTGACAGTGCATCCCTGGTCAGTAAACATGTCACCTCATGCTTCCTACCACTTCAGAAGTGATCAAGTACCTGCCAGGGACACAGTCTCTGCTGCCAAGGAAAAGGAAGGATCTGGAATAAAGACTGCAGTCTACTCTTAGAGGTCTCACTGTAGCAGCTGCTGTGGAAAAAAATCCACAGGCTTTTAGACTTGTAAAGAAAGAATGCATAATGAAATTAGCATAGGTAACTTAATGAAAGGGGAAGGACAGAAAGAAGCATCATTATAGAAATTTAATTAACAAACGATTAGAGCAATAATATCTATTTCAAGGTTGTGGAGGGGTTTTATTTATAAAAAGCTATCAGCACTGAGATATGGAAGGGTATTACACCTGCTACTAGTGGGGTAAACTTCTAAAGCATTGAGAGAGTTGGAGAATAGCTTGGAAGTATAAAACAATATTCGTCTGAGGCTCTCAAGATCCTACAATCAATATCAAAGACCTTGTAGAAAGATGTTTCTGCTGGGCAAAAGTGTTTGAGTCCTGCAGGTAGACAGTAATTCATCCCTGCTCACCTCCCACTCTTTAAGTCTATTCTGGATATAAATGGTGTTCTTGACATCTGGCACTCCTACAGCAGAAAACCCTGGACCAGGAGGAAGATGACGACAGGGCTAGATTTACTAGCTAGTCAGCAAGAAAAAACAGTTATCAAAAGGCTTCCTGGATCTTATATGCACTTTTTCAGAAGCAGGATGAGTTTCTAGAACACTACACCACAGATAAAATTCTGCCTTTCACATGGAAAGTCAAATAAGTTTTTCTGGCTAATAAAATTGTCCAGACAGTATTGTATGAGTTGGATAAATGTTGCCATAACCATCACAAGGCATGAAAGATGAGTAGCTGGTCCAAACCAGACAATGAAATAATAGGGTTACAACTAAATTTATGAGTTATGGGAAGGGATTTATGCCCCTTTATTTTTCCTGTGCCACGTTGGACATCTAAGAAGAGTCCTTCAGATGCTTCACCACTGCAGAAACGTATAAAAGAGCCTTACAGTAGATGTAAAGCAAATTCACTGTCTCCATAAATTAAGAAAAATGGGTTGGTTTTTTTATTAATACACACGCTCTGAGTTCTGTTTTGATTAATTACTTTCATGCCATGCTTTAACAGGATTACTAAGAAATCCATAAAATTCTCCAAAATCAGAAATGGTAAATTATTGACGCTGTTCTGTTCTTTAGGACCTTTGTACCAGTAGTGGGCTCAGTCAATAAAGTGCCTGCTGAGTTTTCTCTCTCGGGCAAGCCCTTGACACAACTTAGCCTTTGCTCAGAGACCCACGTCCTTAGAGACCTTCATCCTCTCCATCAGGAGAAATCTTCAAGCTTGTCTTTGTCAGATCTCAGCACTATCAAGACAGTCTCCTTCTCTCATTCCTGAATTAATTCACATGCATGAATTGAACTTTTACCCATAATTATAAAAACCTGAATACAACACCTTTTTTGGCTATCTAACAAGAAAACAACTGAAACAAGGCTCAGTACCCTACCACTCTTTTGGAGTAAATATGACCTGAAGAGGCATATGCTGATACCCTTCCAATCACAGCTGCTTCCCATTTCCACTGCATTTTTCTTCTGGTTTTCTACAGAGATAGAACTACTTGGGCCAAAGTTTACACCTGGGCTCTCTGTACACAGTTGTACACAAAAGGTATGCAATGGCAGGCAGGGGCTGCATATAGGAGACTCCTTCTGAATTCAGTGGGGACTAACTTGGCTTGCAGCAGCTTCAGAAACATACCCAGTGGAAGTGTCCAAAGGGAGAGTCTGGCAGCAGAACAATGAAGCAAAGAGAGGGGATCTGTCTTCCAGGGCAATTCCACCAAATCCCTGGACAGCATCGTCCAAAGGAAACTTTTCAGAACCATTTAACTGTGGCAAAGACTAACCGACTTTGAGTCAAAGATGACACTGTAATCTCTTAGTTGAAAGATTCTCAATCACAAAACCACATTACCTAAGTTATACAGAACCATTATAATAAACTGCCGGGAGGGGCCCGGGAAGACATGCGGCCAACTCAGTATGAGTGATAAAGCAAGCTCCAGTGTTTATTCGGATAGCTCAGATATTTATACACTTATCGCTAATTATGCCTACTTGTCACACACTAATTGGCTAGGCTTCTAAAGATTACATGTTCATACACCTCCTACTTGCAGTTTCTGCTTCAAGGTTCTCCAACATTCCAGAAGGACACTCTCCCTGGTTATCATTCTCGCAGGGTCTGTGTGACCTTGGCTCTTCTTCCTTGTCAGCGTAACTTGCAGTTCTCACTGAGGCCTACTGTGGCTAAAATCCTACTTATGCTAAACACTGAGGCTAACAAGAGGATTGCTTGTACAATGCTTCCGTGGATCCATGGCCCTGCTCCCGCAGCCATTCTGCAACAATAAACTATATGACTTTGGCACGCTTTGTGCAGAATACTAACATCCGAAGTGCAAAGCAGCAGAACAATAGGTATCATTCATCAAATGTTAGGCTAGATGAGAATAATACAGCTACCAACCACACTACTGGATTTCAGGAATATCTCTTCATTTCCTCAAGTGTGGTATCCTTAGGGATACCAAAGCTAAAGCAGAGAACACGCATTACTTGTGCAGGAGTTCTGAATACAAAGCGAGTACAACCTGTCTGAGAATATTGCTGACCTGACTGCAAGAACGAAATGAACATGTTCGTGAATCCGTATTTTCAGACTTTGGCATCTACAGTCAGAGTCCTCCAGACCCAAAGTGAAGATGTACCATTAACTATGGCACACTGCCAGGTACAGAGAGGTCTGATGGCTTCTACTTAAATTATTCAATCCAGGGGAACAATTGCACATTCAACAAGTGATTCTAGGAATGCTGAAGGATATACACCTTTCCTGATACCTTCAGTGGGATCTGGAGAAGAGGGAGCAGTGCAGACCAGGTCAGAAATTATAGCTGCCAAATTTTCATGCTGGAGCATGGACACCCAGCTAGAAGCATTCCCAGCTCCTGACAGATTCAAGCAGGAACCACTCTAAGAACCATATAGCCTCTTTTCAATCTACTGGTAGTGACAGCACCACTGGCTGCTCCTCAGTCTTGAAAGACACTGAATGTGCTCACAAGAAACAGTCACAATTTTCTGTACCCTCTCAAATCTCCCAAGTAAGGAGAATTAGTAAAATTAGGGACTGAGCAGACATGTACAAGAGAAAAGAATAATGCAGATGTCCTGCCATGTTAATCCCAGGCACAAATACAGGGTGGGCAGAGAACAACTGGAGGAGAAGGACTTGGGAATGCTCGTGGATGAGAAGTTCCACATGAGCCGGCAGTGCGCGCTGGCAGCCCAGAAACCAACCCCATCCTGGGCTGCAGCAAAAGAAGCGTGACCAGCAGGGCCAGGGAGGTGATTCTCCCCCTCTGCTCTGCTCTGGTGAGACCCCACCTGGAGTCCTGTGACCAGCTTTGGAGACCTCAACAAAGAAAGGACATGGACCTGTTGGAACAGGTCCAGAGGAGGGCCATGAAGAGGGCTGGAACAGGCTGAGAGAGCTGGGGCTGTTCAGCCTGGAGAAGAGAAGGCTTCAGGGAGACCTTAGAGCAGCCTTCCAGGATCTGAAGGGAAATACAGGAGAGATGGGGAAGGGCCCTTTAACAGAGAGTGGGGCAATAGGACAAGGGGTAATGGTTTTAAATTGGAAGAGGAGAGATTTAGATTAGGTATTAGGAAAAAATTGCTTCCTGTGAGGGTGGTGAGGCACTGGAACAGGTTGCCCAGCGAAGCTGTGGCTGCCCCATCCCTGGAGAGGTTCAAGGCCAGGCTGGATGGGGCTTGGAGCAACCTGGTGTGGTGGGAGGTGTCCCTGCCCATGACAGGGGGGTTGGAACTCAATGATCTTTAAGGTCCCTTCCAACTCAAACCATTCTATGATTTTGTAACTTCTTTAAGCACTGTCATGAAAAGTGGAGAGCAGGTACTGTTGGGACCTGCCAGGCTGTCCCTGCATGGTGTTACCAAGCATGCATGCTACGACACAAGCATCTTCTTCCATGTGTGGGAATGAATAAACAGCACGAACAAAATATTTCCATTTGCCAAAACAAGTTGTGGAAAGGGAGAGAAAGACAGAGAAATATCGGATTCACAGACAGGTCTATCAGTTGAGCTACCACAGTGCAACCATGCAGGAAGCTGAGAAATAGCTGTCTAATGTATGGTGTGGATTGACCTATGTTTCCATTTATGACAGGTTGCTGCCTACAGTCCTGGCACAGAAAGACTTTGTAAGAGAAAAACTAACAAGAAATGCAACAACAGCAAAGATTAAAGGGCTGATCAAAGGATCCAAAGCTAAGGGTTCTTGAGGAACCTCAACAGCCCTGACCCGGGAAATGCCTTGATCCATATTCAGACTGTGCTCTTTTTCCCACAGCTAAGCCTAGCTCAAACAGAAATATTAAACTACTCTAAAGGTACAGGGCTGAGGAAAAAACATACTATCTAAAAGCATTTTCTTAACCTAGTGATATTTTAAACATACCTGAAAAAGAAACCCTTAATGACTCAGATTGGGCAACTCACTGCGAATACTGTGAAAGTAGAGCTTATAGAGCAGAGAAGCATCTGAAAACTCAGAACCTCACTTTTATAAAAGTACAAGCAGTTCAGTTAACACAAAAAAGGAGTTCAATTCCTTGCCATGCTTTCCTTTGTGTTCTCCACTCCTGATGCACTTCTACAAATCCTCTCACAATACTGACAGTTTTATTCTGCCCACAGCAGCAGCACGTGCACAGTTTCCATCTGGAGTGGTCCTCCAGGTTAATGGGTTTTGCCAGTAGTTATCATTATAAGTGAGTCCAACAGGAGATTTTTGTTGTGATAACCTGCCACCATGAAGAATCACACAATCTTAATGGTTGGAAGGGACCTCTCAGATCATCCAGGCCCTTTTGCCTTTACCCACTCCTATTCCAGGTTCCAGACTGTTCCATGCACATTACTATCAACAGTCAGTATTCTGTTAAGTGCCTAAACAGTGGTTTTACATACAATGACTACAGGTTTCTGTAAGAGCATCATATTTCATTTGCTTGTTAATTTTCAAAAATGCAGGAAAGAAAGGATAATTAACTGGGAAACATTAAGGCTTTTGAACAAAACACTCCCAAACACAGATTATATACCTCCCGATTCAAAATACAGAAAATGAGTAATAACTCGCTATTTACTTGACTTCATTCCTAATGTTTCTTTTTTTCATATTAATGGGAACTTCACAGTTGCAGATCAGCCAATCTTTAATACTTTTGATTTTTCAAGCTCCCTTGTACATCTCTCTAATAAAAAAATATAAATTCCAAAATGTCTCTTTTAAGTTCTTTATGTCAAGTAGCTGGATGGTCACACCATAATGGTAATTTCCTTATAAGTGGTACAAAAACACTCCATGGAGAGTCTTAAAATCTAACTGTGGTAAAAGAAAAACTTTTATTTCTGAGGTTGGACAGGATGATCCCCATGGTCCCTCAACAGCAAGCCTATTTTACCTCACACAATACCACCACCAAAAATGTTAAACCTTTATACATTTCAAGAACAGGAACCAAAACAGCCTGTGTGGGGTGCACACAGTTCTTGGGCACTTTAAATTCTCTACATAAGGCTGATTCTTTATTTGGCCATACTGTGATTTCCCCTTTATTGTGGCTTCTGCCAGCTGTGGTGGGCCAAACACTGCAGTGTACATCATAACGTTTTCTGCCGATACTGACACAAGTGGTGAACAGATACCACAGTACAGACAGTTACAGGAAAAGCACAAGCAGAATTTAAGGGCCGCCTTTGCACGTGAGCTACTCTGTTTTATAAAGAATTAATGCTATAATCAGCAAGACTCCAGTCAGTAACAAGTTAAGGGAATTATAACATAATGCATAGAAAAACAATATGGATACCTTCAAAATAAATTACCATGTATTAGCTACTTACTGGATGCCTTGACAACCACTAAATAAAAAGACTAACTATATCAGGAAGTACTCAAGCTACCATTAACAGAAGCTAAGAATATTCTAACTAGAAGTCTCATTAACATTTGCTTACCTTTATATACTTCCACAACTCTACACTCTTGGCTATTTTTGGTGACACAATACCAGGTCAACTTTGGACCAGCATGGCAATTCTTACACCATGTTACCCCTGAACCTGTTCTCCAGGTTCTCTCAGTTCTGTTGTGAATGGCAAGAAAAGGTAAACAGTCATCTTAGGTGAGTTTGCTTTTGATGACCAGCATCCTACCGATTCCTGCAAATGTCACCGTATTGTGTGCTATGCAACACAGAAGGAAGATGTGATCTCCGTCCAAAAAATAAAAGTCTGAAGGAAAGTGGTTTACACTCTCCTCTTTGGATTGAAAATACAGGAGGTTTTAAGACACTGCAGTTTTTAACATAACATTTCATCATCTGCAAAGTTATGTACTTTCATGGATAAGTCTTAACAATGAGCAGGAACCCTCCAATATGCCTCTAGATGTATAAGACATACATAAATCAACATTCTTCACTGCTTTAACTATCCATTTCAATAGTCAAGTGGCTCTAAGAGTATCTGTATGTGCTGCTATTTACTACTGCCTACTTCATTTTCCCCTGCTTTAATTCTGGACAGGGCAATGATTTGTCCTTGATGAGCACACGCTGGTACATAATCTCAGGGCTGAGATTCACAACCTAATGACGGCAGCGTAACAAATCACCAAGAGGCAGCAACTCATCAAGCACGGACTGCTGAACTACAGGGCAGCATGTCTTAGCTTTGCAGTATGACTTAGTTTTAAGCATCAGTGAAAGATGTTATAATCTGCATTTCCTTACAGTAAGGCAAGTGAACAATATACATGCAAAACTATTAACAGCAGCTACTGTGTTTCAGCTAATAGGGACAACTTATTAAACTGACATAATTCATCATGCAGCTGAGGCCTTAATGAAATGTGGGCCACATGAACAGGCTCTCCCTTAAGCACTCTGCCTCTTTCCTTTCTGTTGTAAATTAGGGAGGAAAGGTAGTGGAGCACAGCCCGATTTCCACCCTTTGTTAATATACCGAGTTACTAAGACCCCTGCAAAACCCAGTTCTGGGATTTTCTATCTCTTCCTCACACTTCACTAACAGCTACAATAAAGTACAATCAGTCTCATGGATCAGTAACCACAGCTCAAAGAAGCAGCTGCAAATTAGAGTCTGCTTTAAAGGTTAGATCCTGTGATGTATTTCTGCCCCCAAACCAGGATAACTAAAACTAGTGTTCTTGTATATTAAACAATTTCCCAAAAATGTTTTTTTTTCAAAACACATAATATAAGTATTCTGCCTGTCCTGTAGAAATTTCAGCAGCTCACTTCAATTCTTTAGAAAAACATTCTCAATTTAACTTAACACTAGGAATTACAGACCCTCAGCAACACTTCACACAGCAAGGAGATAATCTGTTTCTAGGACTAAGTATCTGTAAAATGTCTGCATGTAGTATCCTTGCTGATACCAGATATTTAAGGTCAAAGTCATAGATTATTTAATCAAGTATAACTCATAACCTTTCCAAATCCTTTAGAATTTAGGTTGTATCAAAGACTCCCTTGCTTGCTCTCAAATTCAGTCTTAAATAGATATACCTGACCATCATAAAATTTATACACGCTTTTTGTAAATTTATACATGCTTCTGAATTTTGCCCGGCAGGCTAAGACAGATCATTGGAAATATGCAGTACGACTGAAAAACTGAAATTCTTGCATGCTTAACTCTTCTTTAAGGAGACACGCTGCTCTTTCACCACAGATACTTTGCTATAGACCTCAGTCCAGACTTGAGTACCCTATTTCTGTTTGCCAAAGATGCCCATGAATTGCATGTGCACTAGCACACCCTAACTCTTTGAAAAGAGAGGAAGAACTCAAATAGTCAGGGTTACTTTGGCCAGGGATGTGGAACAGCCAACCCACGTTCACAACTTGCTGTCAAGGTACTTTGCAGAAGCAAATTCAGAATTTCCGTATTTTGGTTGCTAAGGAGGTGGAAAAGAGTTACACTGCATTGCATCAGATGCCCTGAGTAATATATAATGAGGAATAATTAATTTGAAATCAGTGTACCTTGCTATAAATACACCTTTGTATGCTTCTATCAGTCCAGATGATGATCAGAATTCAACCCTTTTTACCAATGAATCCACCTGAATCTGGTGGAAGCCAGATGCACCACAAAGTTGTCCAGTTAAAAGTCAGTGTGAATCCTCCTGGAGGGAGATTATGTGCCTGAGTTCCTCCTTTCCTTAACACCATATTAATGTTAATGCAGTTCATTGCTAATTATACAGTCCGTGTATCAGCAAATAGATTAAAACATTTATTCACAATTGTATTAAAAAAAAAGAAAGTAGTAAATAAGTCCATGTCCACAAAATTTATTTTCTAGCAGAAACTGTGGTTTTCTACTCCATAAAACATTTCAGTTCTTCTCAATACATTCAAAGATTTTGGTAACATTTTCTACCTTTCCAAAAGGACATATCAGGCATGAAAGTGTCATAAAACCACCTAAGTAGTTCAATTATCTTCGTGCAGTGACTGAATTATATCATAGCAGGATTTGAAAAATACTTACGTTCCACAAAGTAAGAGCTGGCATCAATCTTCCAGATAATCTGTCCACGGTGAGAGCCATTGACGCCACGATTCTTGTAGTCCAAAAAGTTTTCGGACAAGACCTCATCTGTAAACAAAGAAATCAAGCACCTGTTATGAGAACATGCACAGCAGAGTGTCAGGCTAAAAATATGTCTTTGGGTTGACAGACCGTACTAGAGCTGCTAGACAGCTCAGCACCACATGTTGAGGAATCAGATTTTTCACTCACTTGTAAAAAAAAACACCACGACTTTTCCTGAAATGTAATTATAGAAAAATATGTCCCTACAAAATTATCAAAAATTCAAATACCTAGCTTAGCATGGAAGAATCCCTGTCTAATTAAATCTAATTATCTAGCTGAGAGAATCCTCTTTGCACCTACTCTTCCCCTAAAAAGATCCCACAGGAAATAGTTATGTGCAGGCATCAGAACTACACTCACTCTTACCGCAGCAGATGTGGTTATTTCTTGCAGCATACAGTGAAGGATATTTATTTTTGAAGAATTCTACTCACTGTGTGCCTTCACAAATGACTGACAGCAAAATGCTGTCCCCTCACAGTGTTTGGAGCTGCTAGAATACCAAGATGATCTTCAAAGAAGTCAAGGAGCTACCTATAAAAGTGAATAATCTCTAAAAAGTTGCTTAAAACCAAGGCTGAGGAAGCAACCCCCTTGCATGCACAAGGGCTACCTGTAAATAGAAGGTGGGTGGGCAGTGAGCCTGAGGAGAGGGGCCTTCTGGGTGCCCATGAGAAGAAATTTTCAGTCTGCTTCCAAGTTTCATTTTAGACTTCTTCAATGAGCACTTTTCCAGACTGATCCACAAACCTTATACAGATGTGAGCAAACGCATCCTAACCTCTGGCCAAGGGCCCAGTTCTCAACCCTCTTTTATCCAACAGCTTAAAAAACAGCCAACGAGACTGTGCTGCAGCCTCAGGGCCTGCCTCCCCAGCAACAGAGCTTACGTCATGCTTTCAAGGAAACAAAAATGCAGGTATTGCCACTATACCAGATCAGCACTTACAGTTTTGGTTGTCAATAAACAGAAATAGTGCAGCACAAATAGAGCAGACGTCTGGAGATGTACAGGCTGTCAGAGGGGAGTGGGGCTCATAGGCCTGCAGGAGCCCAAAGTGGCAGCAAACTCAAGCAGCTGAAGTAGCAGCCCAGCATGGGCCTCACTGCTCTTCCTCAGGGGGATGAAACGGATTTGGCCCCTGTGCCCTGCCAAAACACTTCACAAGAGATTTCTTCCTGTGGAGACCAGCCAGCAGCCTCCTGGATTTTATCGTAGAATCACAGAATGTTAGAGTTGGAATGGACCTCAAAGATCACCCAGTTCCAACCCCCCTGCCACGGTGAAGGACACCTCCACTAGAGCAGACTGCTCAAAGCCCCATTCAACCTGGCACTGAACACTTCCAGGGATGGGGCAGCCACAGCTTCTCTGGGCAATTTTCCCTCTTGGCAATGAAGATGTTTTTAATTTTAACTCCAGTTTGTACAAAGGTGCTCTAACCAACTCAGCCTTACTCCAGAAACAATCCTGAGTGGGTACAGAGGCTTGCTTCTCAAGACAATTACATTAATTATCAGTCATGCTAAAAGCTGAGGAAAAATGCAAACTGCTCAATCTGAGATTAAGATACATCAACTGTAAAACACTGCAAAGCACTCACTTTATTATCATGTAGGTCTAGGAGAAAGCAAAGATGGTGCCATACAACGAGGGACGTGGTGCCTGAGGGCAGATGGACAGTGGGACCAACTGCAGAGCAGAAGAGGCAGCCCAAAGAGTGCAGCCAAGAAACTCACAGGCGAACATATTATTAAAATGCATACATACATGCATTAAACAAAGCAGACTTTTAAATCAATGGAAACTACACTTTCACTGAAAGAATCAAGCACCAAGCAGACGCAGTGTTCTCCCGTTGGTTTTACACAGCCATGGTCTCAAAGGAGGAAGGTATGAGGGCTACCAACACTGAACTCTCTGGTGACACTCTCTCGACGGATTTACAACCTAAATCGTTTTAAAGAGGTCATTAATGATTGCCATTGATAATTATAAACAGCAATGCTATCCCCCTTTGATGACTTGCTAATTGTCAGTAATTATTTTACTACCTGTGTTTCTTGCTCTGTATTAAAGTGGAAATCTTTCAGCCTATTCACACAGTACATCTCTGCAGTAACCCTTCAACGGTAAAACCATGTGGTATGATTTCTGTTCTTCCTCTGTACTTTATAGCTGGTTTTGTCTTCTTTTAAATTATAGATTAACAAAGGGCAGATAAGCATACACAGAGCTTTGGTTTACTAATGACTACCTTCAGTAAAGTATCATCCTGAATACAGATTATCCAGAATTACCCACATAGACTCATAGAATTATCTAGGTTGGAAGGGGCTTTTAAGATCATGTAGTGCAACCACCAACCTAACTCTGATAAAAAAACATCACTAGCGTCACTCTGCGGAAGCGAGAACTCTTAGACATAGACGAGGAGATTTAAACCTACCAACTGTCCCTTTTGCTTTGGCAGGGAAAACACTTTTTGTTTAAAGGTGAGCATGCACTGAAACACTGAACTGTGCCTGAGCCTGGGAACCCTGGCTGGTCCCTTCTCCTGACAGGACAGGACAGGACAGGACAGGACAGGACAGGACTCATCCTTACAGGCTGCCCGGAGAGGTGATGGAGTCTCCATCTCTGGAGGTGTTCAAAACCCACCTGGACATGTTCCTGTGCAACCTGCTCTGGGTTGACCTGACTTGGCAGAGGGGCTGGACTAGATGATCTCCAGAGGTCCCATCAAACCCCACATCATTCTGTGACTCTGTGACAGGGACAGCATCCCTCAGCTCAGGCATGCTACTCTGGCTTCATTGTTCATTATATTGGTCATAGTTAGTCTTGATAAGCTGCTGGAGATGCTCCAACACCTGCCATGTGAGTAAGATGTATAGGTAATGACTATTTCTCAAGGTATATTGTTAATACAATACCACACTTGCTTAAGGAGGCTTAGCTGAGCCAGCCTGGATGGCCTTACTCAAGAAACTGCAGATATTTTAGCCCAGAGTTTAGTGTCACAGGAGATCCCTGAATCAGATTTAAAATGCTGTGTTCACACGCAGTATCTGTGGAGGCCAGCTGGCACTTCCACTCCATCAGTTATTGTCTTCTTCCTGCAGCTGGCACAAAGGCAGTCATGCCACCTCTCTAATTTGACAGAAACGTTGGCATGAGCCCATACCCAAACCAAATCACATCCCTGTTGTGGGCTGAGCCAGCCAGGATGACTGTGGAAAGCCCTTTCCACATTTTTGTCAGAAATGAGCAGGGAAGCCTGAGAGATGAGGATTAGAAAAGGGACTACTCCATCTGTACGTCCATGTAGAAGTAGAATAAAAGGAAGAGAGAGCAAGCCAGTCTGTGGTTACAGATGACAAGCAAGACCAGGAAAGCTGAAATAAGTTGCTCTCACCAAGCAGCATCTGCACACCATCTCCTGTCTCAGCAGCAAGAGACAGAGGTGTCTGGGAAGGACACAGCATCCAGGGGAAAGGGTCAGGTCACAAAGCATGTCAGAGGAGAGATACACACACGGAACTGGTCAGGTGCACAGAGCTTACGGATAGCAGCCATTGATGAAATACAGGCTCAGGCAGTAGAAAAGGTATTTTAAAGGAGTTTAGAGAGCTCTGCAATATGCAGGTCACCCCAAGTATGAGCAGTAGAGCCGTTAAAAACATTTTTGTAAATAAAACATATTTACAAATGTCATGATTTAGAAATCCAGTGTCTAGATCCTACTCACAGACATATCTAAGCCCTGCCTGTCTCTCTTGGAAATCTAGGTACTTCCCTCTTTCCAAAGAAATAAAACTTATTTTTAGTCCAGTAGAAATTGATGTTAGTTGGGATGTTTAGGTCAGACAAATTTTAGCTCTGGAAAAATAGATGAAGGTCCAAAAGGGAAATCTTTCATCTTTTGAAAGTATGTATTTTTGGAAGGCAAAAGATAAGAAATAAATATCCCCTGGCAAGTTAAAAATAGCTGTAGTTGAAACTGGTCAGGAGGTCTGAATGTATGAATACAGCCTGTCAACCTATTTTAGTTGGCAGGTGATACTATTCCAGGCAAGCTATTCCCTGAACTTGGGCACTATGTATGTAGCACACTGACAAAGAAAATTGTGCCTGTGAAATACACAGCTGTTTAGCGCACTGCATTATACGTGCACATGTGTGTACATATATTTACCAACACTCATGCTATGTATGAATAAACTATATGGTATGTTAAAGGGTATGCGCAAAGGAAAATAAATTTTATTTCATATTTCTCCTGAGAATTTCTATAACAAAGAAAATGACCTTAAGAACACATTGCATCTTAAGTCCTGAATGTAAATGGTGAAATGCTTCATTTCACCTCCACACAAAATGAAGAGCAGAGTTAATGCTGCTCCCTTTCATATATTTCAGCTAGCAGCTAATGGCTTTTGACATTTTCCCAATGAAGCATTGTAATGCATCTCCCCTCCTCCGTTTTTGAAATGCGATTAACCTTTTAGCTAGCCCTCTGCTGAGTTGGCATTCCACTGTTCAGCCTGGCTTTGGCTCCACTTGGCCAAAAAGAAAACACTTTGCACTTGCCCTCAGAATTGTGGTTGGTAAACAGGTAACTAATTAAGGAAAACGCCAAGTGAGGGAGTACTCAGGATATGGTGCCCTTTGAACATCAGCTGGTGCTGGAGCTGGAGCTGGGGATGACGAGGGTAGCTGAGGCGGGGAGCCAGTCGATTCTGTGCTCTGCCTCCCCTGCTCTGGGACACACAGAGGTGCCAGGTGAGAGAAGGTGGCTGAAGAGCAGAGCAGCAGCAGCCAGACCTCCCGCATCTCGCACAGTCCCTAGAGGAAACAGAGAAGGTGGTGCCAGAGCGGATGCCAGGCAGCCAGGGCCTGAGCACACTAGAAGCAAGCGTTAGCAAGTGCCTTGGGAACAGACTGCTTGTCCTCACGAAACCAGATACCTCCAAGCATAGCCTTTTCAGGCTAAAAATATTCTGCACTGTCACTTCTGTGCAGAGCGATCCCAATATACTTCACAAGCACTATATAGAGAGAGAGATAAAGGACCATGGTCACCAAAGAAAGCTATCTTTCAGATAAAGGACAGTAACCGACTGACAAAAAGCACGACATTCTTCAGAGGAATTTGGGAAAGTGTTGAAAAAGCCTACCCTCAAAAAAGGTCTGTAAGAAACATAATAGGGCCTTCAAGTGCTGTTGGTTTCTTACACTGAACAGGCAGGACTCCAGTATTTGAAAGCTTGCCTGAAATTCCCACTGAGAAGCAAACGAATAAGTCAACACATCTTCCACAGAAGGACTGCTGCAGTTCAGACTACAAATAGCTAAGTGACCCTTTCAGTCAGTTTGGTTTTACTTAAGGGGAGGAAATGAAAAATCTGCTCCCCTTTCTTAAACAGTATTTTGCTGATATATATTATCAGCCTATCTTTCCACATTACCCAAGAACAACAACTAGAAAACTTAGAATAAGCTGGGCTACCTTCAAAGAAGGAAATAATTAACATGAGACAGGAACACAATGTCAGACAAGGTGCCTGAACTTGGTACACTATTCCAATTTCTTATCCATTGCTAATCTGATTTATCACTACATATTACAACACTTGCTTTCTATAAACTCAATGCAATTATGGCATAAAAACAGAAGCTACGCTTCATTTCTTGATCCTTTATGAATAAGAAATGCTGTACTCCTGAAATTACAGAAGGAGTTTTAGTCTTCAGCTGAACAAATGCTTGAAATAGCTTGAAATTTAAAAGTGCCTTTAGTCAATATGTATGCCTGTACTATAATGACATATGAAGACCGTTAACAAAATGCTCTTAAAAATCGTTTTCTTACCAAGAGGCCAAACTCTGGTTGACCTGTTCTGTAATCTGCATGGAAAGCTGTAGAAAAGGCACATTCTAAACCATAGAATATAAATAAAATTGCTTTGCAAGATAATGCAAGTGCAAAACATGGGTAAGCTTCTTAATTCTGATGTGTCTTCTCTTACCATCCAATTTAGTACCCGAAGAACACCACACAATGACGGTAACAACCAGTCTCTACAATTTGTAAGTGCAGTTCACAAGGGGTTGCGCCAGGCACTGCCAGAGTTTCCTTTCATAACTCCATGGCACTGCAAATCCTAGCCCTTGGAACCCATGCTCCCACACAGTTGTACAATACAAGTGGTCATCATTCTGCAGGAGAGGAGCTATTAATGAGAAATGGATGCAAAAAACAACTAATCACAAATACTGGCTAACATCATAGGAGTCAATAGGAACATTTTCACTGACTTCAGGAGCTACAGATCTAGCTCTAACATGGATCGACACTTCACCATTACTTCATTTGCCAGTTTCTGCCGCAGACAATGAATATACTGCAATTTACAGTTTGCTTCCCCCTTTTTGTAGTTCCTCAGGTAGAAGAGTTCTCCTTCATGGGTGCTAAAAGTTTGGTCCTTGATCTAAGAGCTATGCATGTGCTTTGTTTCAAGCACACGAACGGGTCCATTTTAATCCCACAAAAATTAAACCCCTACCCAGTTAAAGAAAAGTAAATCTGGAGGGAGAAAACATGAACAATGAGTGGAGAATAGTAGCAACAGGAAGACACGGCAAGAGAAAGACCAAAGGAAAGTAGGGAGATAGAAGCGCATAAATTGTATTAAAATGGGGACAGACTTCAAAAATTTGCACCAATTACTGGTCACCAAGAGCAGAAGACGCTGTCCTAAGTAAAACTGCTCCAGACACACAGAAAGGCAGGCGCGGTGGGTTTAAAACCTGAACCAACTAATCTGAAGCAGAAAGCAGTACACATAAAGCCCAAAGGACACCTGTCATCCAACCCCAAAACTAAGGAGTTATAACTTTCAGCAAAACATTTCTACCTTTGAACATCTAACTTACTTTCAGAGTGATATATGACATTGTCCTTTACCAATTCAGCAGCCTCCAAATTGCTGCTGGGAGTTAATCATTCTGATCTTTCATGACACTAAAACCAATGAAAAAAGCAAACAAGCCTGCCAATTAGAGAGACCCCTGGGGTTGATACGGCTCTAGGTGTCCAGAAGGCTCTGGATGAACCATGGATCCAGTCCTTCCTTGCTGTTTAGCCCTCCTTGCACTTGAAGTAACCACACTGACAGTCTGAGCTCTGTCACTTGAGGGACTTCCCTCTCCTTCCCTGCCACAGGGAAGCCTCTAGCTAAAAGGGGAGCTGACAGAAATGGGCCCTATTCACCCATGATATCCTTGAGGATCCCATCACTCATCTATTTCTCCCCAGTCACCACATATCTCCTGTTGAAAAGGCAGACAGATTGAGGAAAGCAAAGAGCTGAGCTGGGGCTAAGCACTAACTGCTTGTGGGGGCTGAAAAAACCATAGTAGATGTCAAGTTGCAGTGGGACAGACAGCTGTCTAGTAGCACTGGTATCGTTCGGTGCTACGCCCACATAGCTCTCATTGCTACTTCACCTACACCTGTCCCAGCCACACACATCTGCTTTAAAGTTCCTACACTTCCAGATTTATTCTCACCACTGCAGCAGGTAGACCACATCCAGGTTTCAGCACAGCAACAGTTATACTTCAGCTATACATTGCACAAACTTCTCCACAAGTAATGACATCCAGTTCACACACAGAACACAAAATAGGAGGGACGAATCCAAACAAAGATGACCAGGACTGCCTCGGTGCGTACTGAAAAAACTTCAAGATACCCAATGTGTGGTAAGGTACAAAACGGAAGAGTTTTGTTTGCTTGTTTTTTACATAACAACGGTTCCAAAGTTCTGACATTCGGCCAGTGGAAGCCTCCCCACTGATTACAGTGCAACTTGGAAAATGAAGATTATGATAAAACGGCACACCCATGAAATTTGCTAGAAGATATTAAAACGAGAGATGCTGCAGGCCCAAGGCAGTATAAAGACATGATGCAAAGGGACACAGGAAGATCTGAAACGTGAACAAGGATGACTCTTGTCCAGGTTAACAACGTTCATTAAGTACAGGGGAAATAATTTGCAGTATTTGAAAAATGGGCTTTTAGCAATGTTGAAAGACATAACAGCAGATAGTAAATTAGAATTATACAAGCATTTGTGATCTGATACAGCAGAAAAAAAAACACCCCACAACCCAGAACACAATTCTGATGCGTGCACTGGAGCACTACAGTGAAAAGAATTTCTTGAGAATCTGGAGTGACTCTATCTGAAAAATGGTACTCAATTACAAGCTTATTAAAAAGTGGAGAATTGTCAGTAAAGAAAAAATGTCATTAGAGCTGGACAGATCAACGGATTATAAAGATTACAAAAGTTAAATGCATACACAGTCATTACAGTTGTTGAAGGGCAGCACAGGAACATTCAAACATTATGAACAGCATGCTTAAGTGTTATAAACAGTAAGGAGTGGGAATGATTTACTTCAGTTTAGAAAACTAGGAGAAGAAAAACATATGCTGAACCTTCAAAATCCATGTTTACGTTGACAGCCTCCAGAGAACAAATATTTCTGCTTAAAGTTTTACGCTGCGAAGAATTTTATGTTTGTGCGGTGATTGGTTCTCCCTAGTCTATGGTCCGAACGTGCTGTGTGGATCACTCTTCTTTAGTGAGCCTGAGGCCAAAACCTGGCTTTCGGTGCCCCAATATCCTCCACGGACTAATTTCTTCAGAAACACTTTATGGGTGATCATTACTGCCTTCATTATCAGTGTGGGCTATATAGCGATATGGGCCCTCACTGCACAGCAGAGAGGCAATTTTATCCACAGGCATAAGGACCCTGAAAATCCCTGAGAAGGCATGAGGCTGCTATGCTCACTGTCTGCTTTATTTTCCCCTCCTGATATTGAGGATAACAGCTGAAGTAGAAAACTCTTTTCCACCCATTCACCTAGAAAGAGGTTCGTAACATCATAGCTGTTATTTTTATGGAGAAATATGAAATGAAAATGGGAATCTTTTGGTACACAGTAAACACCTCTACCACATATTAAAGATATTTAAGGAAAAGAACTGGCAGCCTACAGGCTTCTTCACCATAACGTAAACCACCACTGCACTTAGCCCTCTACAGAACCTTTTGGGTGCATTGCTTCTAACAAAGTTAACACCACACAGATGACAGAGGTGAACCTTAGAAGCACTGAGAGGGAGAATGGGTCAGAAGCCATACATATTGGGAACATTTAAGTATTTGTAGGCATTGATCAGTTTCCCCCTCAGCCCTCTCTTCTCCAGACTAAAAAGAGCCAAGTCCCTCAGCCTTTCCTCATCAGAGAGATGCTCCAGGGCCCTCATCATCTTGGTAGCCTCTGCTGTACCCCCTCCAGCAGTTCCCTGTCCTTCCTGAACTGAGGAGCCCAAAACTGGACCCAGTGCTCCAGATGGGGCCTCCCCAGGGCAGAGCAGAGGGGCAGGATGACCTTCCTTGACCATTTCATTTTAATTTGAGCAAATGCATAATGATTTTCTCTACTTCACCTCTCACTTCTTGGAGATAAAATTTAGAGACCCTCACACTTAAGTGCTGACTGTATCTACTTGTAAAGGGCTGAAACAGAGGTAAAAGCTAACTGTGTTTGTGTCCCACTTGGTGGGTCTGGAAGCAGCATATCCTGGTTCTATCTGGCTAAAGAGGTCCACCAGACCTGGGAAAGGCAAAAATTGCCTCAGCCTGACAATGAGGAGTCACTTTCACTGGACCCAAGATCAGCCAGGTGAAGGCAAGCCAGGTTGGAACAGAAAACTGATATTACTGCTGCAGTATATCTGCCAAGGCCTACGATCCATAATATCCCCTCTGTGTGGGCTTTTGTTCAGCATTTGTATAGGCTTTCTATTGCTTTGTTTGGGGGTTTTTTTGTTTTTTTTTTTTTAAATGACAGGTTTGCTCCTCTGACACTTCTTCCTAAAATAAATACTGCTGTGCTTAGTACTGGCTGTCTGGCCACGAGGTACCTCTGCCCGTCTTTTAAGGTGTGAACAAACCTTAACTTGCTGAGGTTACCAGTCTGCCTACAGCCACTGTCCCCAGCCTGGTGAGAGACCCAGCTACAAGATGACCTACTGAGGAGAAGCTCCAAGGCCAAAGGGAGGTTCTTTTCCAAAGGCCACAAAAGGACTGGGAAGATGGGGAACCCCAGGACAGAGCAAATCCAAGCATTGATAAAAACCACTAAGTAGGTGCACTGTGAAGAGTTTTGTTTTACAGGTGGCTATGCCTGGAGCAGAGAGGTGGAGCAACCCTCCAAAACCAGAAAAATCCCCTCAACTGGGGATTAGAGCTGGAATGCAGGGACCTGCAACTCCCAGCCGTAAATGCACATCACTGTTTCTAAAATTTCACCTCTCTCCTGGCAACATGGGACACTTTCTGCTTGTACGCACTGGACCTTCAGTAAAATAGTTGTACAAACAAGTTCTGATCTGAGTCTGACTACAAGAAAAACCTAGATCTTTCCCCTTGCTTCAGTGGGCAATACAGCAACACAGGGCCCTCTAAGCCTAAAATCAACCTGTGAAGTGTTTAAACAAGTGTTTAAATGTCTATCAATCAATATCTTTAAAAATTAGATTCATCAGATTACAGTGAATGACCTTTTGGGCAGAGAAATCACATTAAAGGCTCAAACATGAGGAAGACGTGCTACTTCAAAGCTAAGTTTCAGTCACTAATTAGGTCAAGACATTCCTACATAGATGAATTTGAGAAGAACCACTTTGTCAAAAGCCAAATACAGACAGGAAATTGGACTCTACAAGATTTGTGTATGAAGAAACTTTTAACAAATAGCCTTTAATA
The DNA here is from genome assembly GCA_013400375.1 of Thinocorus orbignyianus. Classification (NCBI taxonomy): domain Eukaryota; kingdom Metazoa; phylum Chordata; class Aves; order Ciconiiformes; family Thinocoridae; genus Thinocorus; species Thinocorus orbignyianus. The sequence goes on from VXBW01006285.1 coordinate 311,654, forward strand.
ATGTTTCGCTTTCCCATAAGAAAGCGCCAAAAGAAAAAAAGGATATTACAAATGGGTAAGAAGAGTACAATGTTGGTCTTGATAAATTCCCAACATCAGCGTGCACAAACAATGACGCAAATGATTCTTTCCAAGTCTGGTTTGAACATTTCTCGTTGCTACTCTACACCAGATACAGAGATGATGATAGAAGTGAAATCTAGTAGCAGCTAACATGCTACTGCAGTAATTATTAGATAGCTCTTTATCTACAGGCAGCTGCCAGCAGTCCATATTAATTTATCTCAGAAGCTTCACACTGTAGCAAATAGTAATAGGAAATGAGATAACAGAGAAAGAGAAAACTTTTAGATAAATAACTGCAAATACTCCATCTGTCTCACAGTAGCCACTAAATGAGAGTCCTTTTCAAAAATACACAGACATACTATCTTAATTTACATTTGTTTTGGTTTTGCACACACACCCCTCCCCCACATATTTTCTTTACACATAGCTTTTCTGCAAGAAAAAACCAAATTCCAGATATTTTCAAATACCAACAGAGCTCTGTTATGTTCAAATTTCACATATTTTTTTATTGAGGGTATGTTTCTGAAAGGCTGCTGATGCCCGTAATACGATAGTTCTCTTAAGGGAAGGCACATGCACATCTCAGGTGAGTTGTTACAGACTTCAGAAGTTCTTACACATAGCTCAGAGCTGATATATAGTATATACAAAAGGGAGTTAGAACATCTCTAAAGTTCAAGCTTGGAAGGAATGAAATGTAATTCCTACTCCTGAAGGCACAATATGGTCTTTAACACCCAGAAAGGCTCGTTCTTCCAATTTCCACATTTTTTGTCACCCTACCATGGCTGATCTTAAAATGCATTGGAGTAATAACATCTATATTTTAACAGAGTCAACATTTACTATTCTCCCTTTAACTGAGGAGTTTTTCTATGGCCTGTCATCAAATCCATGTAGGTGTGTATGGATGTTCATGCAGCTACAGGGTAGATATACTCAATGCTGGTTTTTTGCCAAGTGACACAAGACCACCATTTTTTACACTGATTTACAAGAGGTCAACCATCTGCCAAGTCTATTTTCTGAGACCATGAGCACAAGTTAACTCTAATAACCAATTCTAAATCCAGCTTTTACCTGCTTCTGCAAAGACTGTTTTCCCAGTTGGCCACCCTTATGAACGTGCACATGGAATGAAGTGGAGAAAAACTGGTATCTTTTGATAAATCAAGCTGTGGCTCCTTCATGAGTAGCAAGTAGCCAGAATGTCCCTACAGGGGAATAGTGCTAGTCCTTTAGGACCCCAGTCCTAGCGATAGGACAAGGGGTAACAGTTTTAAACTGAAAGAGGGGAGATTTAGATGAGATCTTAGGAAGAAATTCTTTGCTGTGAGGGTGGTGAGACCCTGGAACAGGTTGCCCAGAGAAGCTGTGGCTGCCCCATCCCTAGAGATATTCAAGGCCAGGCTGGATGGGGCTTGGAGCAACCTGGTGTGGTGGGAGGTGTCCCTGCCCAGGGCAGGGGGGTTGGAATTCAATGATCTCTGAGGTCCCTTCCAACTCTAACCCTTCTGTGATGCTATGAAAAAGTATGTGCTACATGATTTTTGCTCTTTTTCTTTTGGAAACCTTGTATAACATCTGTATTTCCCCAGATTTGGAACATCTTTGTTATGAAGCTTGCAGCTTATTGGGTATCATCAAAGTTTTTGTGATGGCAGTGGTGGTGAGAACAGACTAAGTTTTATGCATTTCAAAACCAACATTTGTATAAAGTTATTTGGAGGTATTTCCTAGAGGACTCCAATGTTAATGTTTAAACTTCTCTAAGGTGTGAAGTGTCTTCTGTTTTGCTTCTGCATAGCTTCTATCTGGGATGCCCAGCAGCTCCCGAGAGACAAATAATGAATAAATAACTCTAATGCTCCCGTGCTGAGTTTTACAGAAAATCCACAGCATGCTGCCTGATGCCCTAAGGGCACAATTTCTCAGTTTTCTCACGACTCGCTGCAATATTAAACTATTGCCACATTCAAACCTTTCAGCTCAAATTCCATCAGCCCAAACAGTCACATAAAGCACTGGGCTGTACCAACAAGCTGACTTTACGACTTTAAGACAAACACTAGAGATACCAGCAGCAATGCAGCAGTTAATAGCGTTGCCATGCAAGCGGTAATAATAGGCTTCAACACTTATCCCCTATTGAGCAGACTGGGAAAAGCTCAGAGTTTCTTTGGTTCTTTTGTTCCAGTCAGGCTGCTAATTCAAAGCATAGCCATATATCAGTTTACACGATGAAGGTCATACCCACAAGGCCAGGAATATTTCCTCTCTAAACAGGAATAGAAGCTTGGAAAATCTGCACAAACGCACACACAAACCTAAACCATTAGGATGGATCAGTCAACAAACGTCACATACAGGATGTGTCAACGTTTTGAGGTGAGGAGCGTGCTTTCCAAATGACCCTTCCAGTTGTCCCCACTTTGTCACCACCAGACCCTCTGGTGATCTTTGGGCACAGGAACTCCGTTCTCTTCTGGTGAAGCTAAACTGAAAGGTGCACTACAGCGACTCAAGGACATTCGGTCTGCCAGACTGAAACTGCCCTAAAGCCAAGCCTCCAAAATGTCTTCAGCAGCTGTTTGCTTCTACAGACCCATTCCCACTGGTTCCCCCTACTATGTTAATGCAGATGCAATCACAGTGCCAGTCACCTTCCTACATTCCAGGTGTCTCCACGTAAAACACACATCTAAAGCCAAGTACTCTTCAGTCTTTCACCTTCTTTCATTAAGGGAATCAAAACACCAAATCTCACCAGGCGTTAGGTTTTGCGAGAGGAGAGAAAGAGGATACAAAGGAACAAGGGGTGCTACTGTCTGCTATTTCCTGTTATTTAGACTGGGAACCTGAGAAGATGGAGACAAAACACCTTCAAAAACAACAAAGGTCAGCGGATAGTCTCTTGGGGCCTGAACAGACTATTAATTTTTCATTTGGCAGCGGCGTTCCTTGGAACAAGCCACTGACTATTGCCATTAACACCAGGCATTCAGCCAGCAGGGCCAAGGAGCCCCTTCACAATTTGCACTTCTAATTTGCTGGGGTGTCTGGACCAACATCCCATTTGATAGGATACATCACACAGGAGTATCAACACAGGTTTTTGTCTCCTAGTTAATCCCTTGCGTCTTAAGGTTACCTATCAAAAAAAATAAAAAACCCAACAAAATTCAGGATGCGTCTTCACATCTCTTGATACAACGTCTGAGCTAAGAAATGTGGCTGAACCAGTTCAGTGTGAAACAGCTGTGTGGACTTCCTGCTGACTCCAGACAAGAAGGTACGCTTTGCCTCTTTTTTCTGAAGCTATACAGTCCTTCATGAGTTGCCTGCACTGCTACAGAATAGACTTAGAGCATTTCTTACTGCCTAGTACTAGAGGCTGTTGTATCTTCTCATCTTTCCCAGTAAAACACTCAACTGCAACACTGAACTGTATACACAAGTAATTCTGTTAAGGTCAACATACCAGACTACTGTCAGAGCATCTGTTTCAAATCCAGTCTTTGCATTTTTCTTCAAAGATTTTAAATTGGAGAAGACTACTTTTATATTCAAAGCAGGGTATTTCAGCCTTACTGTAACCCCCACTGATTTCCCTCCATGTCCTAAGTAGCCACTTCTATGCTCCCCTTCTTCCAGCCTCTCCAATACCCTCAACTCATCTTCTAATGCCTAACGCTGTGCCACCAGGGTTCTTCCACGTGGTCAGATCTCCCATCCTGTCCCTTCTCACGTCACCAACATCTGTGTTCCCAACACTCTCAGCACATGATCCTCTTGGTCTTACCCACTAAGGAACATCACAGCTCCCTACAATGCCCCTGTAATTGCTCCAAAAGTCCAACTCACCATATCGTATGCTTTATCTGGTTTTGTTTGGCTTGGTAAAACATTGCTATTAGAATTAAAATACCTGTTTAAGAATTACCTTACACTTATCCAAATAGGTAAGGGTAGCATTTCACCAGTGCTTCCCTTTGTGGGGGTACAAATTTGAGTCCGTCTTCTTTACCAAGCCACTGGTTTTCAGGAAACATTTAAGTACTTCACATNAAGGAATGTGGCTGAAACTGATCCACAATGTGTAAGACCTACCAGCAGGCAAAGAGTTAGCACAGACTTCAGCCTAGGCAGCAGGACTATTTCCACAGGAACCAAACAAGGTTAAAAAATCGCCAATTCTATACTGAAGTGAAACGATCAGGTATAAGTCAATTGAAACCCTTTCTTATTACTCTCACGTGGGCCTGGGTTTACTAGATAGAGATACCAAAAATATGCCGATGTACATGGCTGAATACAATTTCCAATACACATAGAAAAAAAATGAAAAACCTTCTGGGACAACTCCAGACTCCCTCAGTCTATAATGATTGTTCATATCAAAATATCCTTTGGCTATATAGGAAAAGTCATTCATTTCATGGGGGTTTGTAAATGACTCATATTCTTGACTTGTAAAACTTCTCATCTGTCACAAATTACTCAAGGACTCACAAGAGGAAATCCTGAAAATATTATGGTTTGGTTTGGTTTTTTTTGTACAGAAGGTATTTTCCGCAAATCTAAATGGCTTAAAATGAAAGTATCTTGAAATTTCAAGAAACTATCAACAGAAAGCATTCCCAATATCTCTACTGAAGAAAAAGTGAGGGCCAGGACTGCAACCAGCAATTCAGGAGCAGAAGAAATCTTGTCATATACAAACGCACTTAAAGACTACACTCAATGGAGCTGCCTTAGCTCACTGTCACCTTTAGCCTACATAACCATATTGCTTCCAAGTCATAAAAGCAGAAAGAAACTGCAAGGGGAGGGAGTGAGGGGGACTTTACCTATGAGATACATGCCGATCCAGTCCCCTGCATCCACTTCCTCTTTTATATCCCAGTATATCACTAGGTCCTGTGAATGTCCGATGGAGTAGTAGGAGCTGCTGACCATCAGGGTTGACCGGCTGTCTGAAGTGACAAGGTCCGTGTCACTGGTAGACCTAGGAATGGTGACCGTCTCGTGGGAATTGTTCCTGATGTCCATGTTATGGAACTGGTCAGGGTTATAGCTGTATCTGAGAGGCTCTTTGCACCGGCGCCGATTTTGTGAGTTCCTAGATGGAGATGCCATGGCTGCCAGGCCCAGGAACCTGTTTTGGTACAGATTCTGTGAAGAGAAAAAAGAAAAGATAGTATTTACAGTATTAATCATTTTGTAGTGCTGTCAAAGCTCAGGAAAAGTAGTACATCAGAATGAGAAAGTAGATCTTTTTCCATTCAGCATTGCAAAAGAGAGGTGTGAAAAGGTGTAGTGGGAAACAGCACTAACTCATCTCCTACCCCACAGTTCTTACCACGAAAGGAAGTATAAGAGCAAGCCTTGCACCAGCAAACAGCCACAGCGGGCAGCGTGTGCGGAAAGTCACCACAGCCGGCTCCTTCCGCGCTACCACGCATCCAGACACAAACATCCTGCCTACCCAATGGCTGGACAGTCACTCTCTTTCAATATCAGGGGAAGAGTCTTCTCGCTTTTGATACTCGGAGAGAAGTCTTCTCCCCAGTAATTCTTGTTACGCTTGCAGAGGAATCTGTCTTAAAGTGCAGCCGCCCCAGAGACCACATCCCATCTGGAGAGACCGGAGAGCAGTGAGTAAGACGCCTTCCTGCTGGAGATCTGAAGGGTGAGCACCATGACCCCAGGGTGAGCACCAACCCCAGGGGGTTGCCCCTGTTACCAAAACAGAGGCGTCTTCACTGCAGTGTCAGTACAAACCAAGTGCTGCAGCACCTCTCGGTACCCCCGATACCTTCCAATGCTATTGCTCTGCTCTGGTTTTGGCAAGTAGACTGTGAGATGACTACACACACCCACTCTGGAAGGAATTTGGGAATGCACTGGACAATCAATAGGAGTCAAGGAGGCTATGGCAGAGCATTCATTGTCTTACTAGCAGAAAAAATATTTAAATTCCAACCCACTCTCCTTCCTCAAGGCAAGCTGAGTGTTTTGTACAAAATGTGTCACGGTGCACGAATTAAGAGCTCTTGTGAGCTGACTGATGGAGAATGCTTGAGTTATGAGTGGGGTTAATCTCAGTGTGAAGACATATCCTGATACTGATCAAAATATTGGTTATTCCCTGCACCTGTGCTGTTTGATTTTTCCGTTTTCCTTCCCTACTTTCCCTCTTCTCTGCCTGCAGCTCCGCTATTGCAATCACTCAGCTTTTCATTATTCATTAGCCTTCCATTATCCATCTGTTGCCAACCATGCTGTCAAGTGCATTAGATACAAAACCAGACAGCTTTCCAGTATACTACGAAATGCTTTTCACATGATCAGAAGTCAAATCATCCTTTTGAATGCAATCAAATTAAGCAGAAGAAAAAAACCATAGCTCCTTTGTCCAGCCAAGCACTTATTTAACCCTGGCATTATTAAGGCTAGGGTAGCATAGAAGAATAGTAAATCCTGAAAATATAAAATATTTTGTATATCAATGCCAACTTTTGTGGAATAATTAAGAGACTTATTATTGTGTCTTAGGATTCTGTTGCATATAAGCTGTATGAAGAGAAAAAATAATTGAACTGGCACGATTGCACCCCTAGAATATGCTGTCACTTTGCAGACACTGCCCTACAAGGCTTACAATCCAATGACCCAAATCCTCACTGCCTGCATTAAACAGGGTTTATAGCAAAAATAGCTCCAGCAGAAACACCACCAACTTCTAGTAAGTGCTGGGAAGAGTGAAGCATCTAATGCAATAGGGTACATCAGAGATACAGGAATAGAAGGAGGAAGGAAGTGTGTGGGGGAACAAAGTGCACGGTGTGGCATTTGCTGTGCATCTAATCATGTCTTCATTCCTTCTTTTCTAACAGGTAATCATAGAATCATCCAGGCCAGCAGGGACCTCCAAAGGCCATCTAGTCCACCTCCCCGCAGTCGCAGGGACATCCCCAACCAGCCCAGGTTGCCCAGGGCCTCATCCAGCCTCACCTGAAATATCTCCAGGGAAGGGGCCTCAACCACGTCCCTGGGCGACCTGTTCCAGTGCTCCACCACCCTCAGAGTAAAGAACTTGTTCCTAATATCTAATTTAAATCTACTCTTCTCCAACTTAAATCCATTGCCCCTCGTCCTATCAGAGCAGGCCTTTGTGAACAGGCCCTCCCCAGCCTTCCTGTAGGCCCCCTTTAGAAACTAGAAGGCTGCTCTTAGGTCTCCCTGGAGCCTCCTCTTCTCCAGGCTGAACAGCCCCATCTCCCTCAGCCTGTCCTTGCAGCAGAGGTGCTCCAGACCCCTGATCATCTTTGTGGCTCTCCTCTGGACCCGCTCCATCAGGTCCATATCCTTCCCACATTGAGGGCTCCAGCCCTGCACACAGTGCTCCAGGTGAGGTCTCACCAGAGCAGAGCAAAGCGGCAGAATCACCTCTCTGGTTCTGCTGGCAACACATCTCTTGATGCAGCAATTTACATTCATTCACAGTTTGAAAAGAGAGTTCAAATCATAGAATAAAGATCGGTGGTCCCCTCAAACAAAATTGCACCTTTTTTTAATCAAAAAACAGGGTCTCGCACACTGTGAACGTTTTCTAAACTGGGAAGCACTTGTGGGCACCATTCTAGTCAGTGATTTAAAAATTGGTGAAAAGAAGGCATCTGCTGGCACAACAGTACCTGAGACAACTATGTTTTATAACTGAGAGATAGCAATGCCAAGAACTTCAAGCCCACTCTTCTGGCTTAGCACAAAACATCAACACGGGCTCCATCACCCATAGCACACTACTCAAAAACTGCTTCAGTTCCAAGGCAGACGTCTTATTTCTGGTGACAAACTACTCCAGGGAGAAGTGGTTCTGCAGATACTTTCATTTTTGAATGCTAATGCATACAGAGTATTAATTAACTGCATACTTTCAAATTAAATTAGACTTACACATTTAGTATTTTCAGCTTCAGCGTGACTTTAGGCAGTTTTAATGAAAATGGTAAAATCATCACTATGTTCTAACTCTGCACACGTTCCCATTTCCCTGTATCTTGACTCCAGTGAAACAACTGGCATAATCCGAAAGCAATCCAGAAGGCCACGTTCTTCAGAAATCTGAGGCTGTGGTACTTCCAGCATCGATACTATACAAATACATTACTCTGTTAAAGAAAATACTCCAACTGAAAAAATCCCAGACAAATGGGACTACAGTCACAGATTTATCTGGATTAAATAATGGCTTCAAAATACAAGCATGGTTCTGCAAAGAAGTAGACAAGAGGTTAGGAAAACCAGTTATTCCCCATTTTTTTTACCAGCTTTGCATGTTTTCCATGCAACTATCTAAAGACACACAAATCCTGGTGAGACACTCCCAGCCACAGTGAGACAGATTAAAAAAACCTGCAGACATCCCTTCTGTGTCTTGTGGAAGCAATCCAATCCATCATAGATATCTAGTACATTTTAAAAAAAAAACAAACAACCCCCAAAACATCGTTTTTAGGGACTTGAGATTCCTATGGATTCTCTCTATCCCTTTACAGAGGTGTGTTCATCATACACACTAAGCTATATTCTCATTTCCAATCTACAGTGTAAATTATAAAGCAAGAATACCCAAATGTTGACCCAACAGCACAACAGATCAAGGTCGGTTGTCAACAGAAACAAATCCCTCTTTGTTCCTGGCTCAAAACAGCTGGCTTCTACAGACTACAGCTGCTTCTACAATCACTCTTCCCAGAGGGGTTTCCACCCATGGACTGACTCTATCAAACGACCCCCAGGTTTCACATTCCCACTCACTTCCCTCACTGCTTGTATGATGGTCAGCAGTGAGGAGAGCCTTCGCTGATCAGATTATCCACGCATGTAAGAGGAAATGCAATTGTCTCCTCACACCTTTTAACTTTTTTATCTTTGATTATCAGATTTTGTCCTAGAAGTGCTCATCTTGCCACACTTGAGTACATCGTGTATATGATACACTCAACATGTGAGCTCAGGCTTGTCCTAAATTGAAGGTGCCCATACTTTTTTGGTGACTAACGCACAGCTCTGAACTTAGCCAGGATAGGAGGAATGATGTACAATATATTTCAGTTATATCAGGGACAGTCCAGTTACTTTCATTTTTAAAACCTGAAGTAGCAGATGCAAAGGTCTTTCCCTTTGCACTCCACATTTTGACACACGTAATATGTAATACAATATAAGTCATTTTCAGTCTACAGTATAGTAGAAATCTTTTATACTAACATCTTGTCATGAAATGCAAGTATTACTACTGTTGGAAAAATCTACTGCCATCAGTTACTTCAGCATAAATGAGCATTTAATCCAATAAATTTAGTAACTATGTTTTTTTAATATCAGAAACAGCCCTTTTATGTACAGACAGCTATGGCAACAAGAATTTAGCTAGAAAACATTTGCCAGCTGAGCAAAACTGGCTCAAGGGCTAGTTTTTCCCCTCTCTCTGTCACTCCCTCCAGTTTCCACAAACTTTTGGAAAACTTTGTTTCTAGAGATCTACCAGCCACACAAAAGTCCCACTAAATATGAGATTTTTTTGAGGATTATCTGTAGGCAGAACTTGCTTCTTGTTTATGTCACTTAGTCCATCTAATGTAAACAAACATTAGAAAAAATAATTCAGGGTATTTTCCGCCGCCTCCCTCCCCCCAGCCATGTAAATGCAACTGCAATCTCTAATAACAAAAAGTAGGAAGGAGGAGCCAAAAGGAAATGACAAACAAGATCTGACTGTAAAGACAACTGATTGCAAAAACATACATATAGAAAACCCGGAAACAGTAAACACCAAGAAGAAGTATTTCACAGATTTTCTTCCCATGTTCCCTCCCTTTTCACACTCACACCTCTCTCCTGGCCCAACTGCTGTTTGGCACTGGCACAGCCAAGAGTTGTGACCACTGGATTTTCCTTCACCACCAAAGAAAACTGTACCACATCCCTCTCCGCGACAAAAAGAAACCTCTGGCTGAAAGGCTTCATGCACCATTACTGACAGCTGAATTCCACCTAAAGATTCAGAGCTGCCACGCAGCAACTTCTCCTGGAAAGCTGTAGGGCTTAACGTTAGGAATTTTTTTGTTTATGTTTTTTAAATTTGTGATTATTTTTCATCATGCCAGAAAGGCACATGATGCTTTAGAACTGTGGAAATAGATTCCAGCTAAGCATCTGCAAGGATCCGGCTCAATTCTCTGTTCAGAAAACTAAAAACTTTCTTTTAGATACTTGGACTGATACCAGTTATCTCCTGTTACTGCTTTGTCAGAGCAGATGTATTTGTGGGGGTCAGGATAGTGGTACGATGGGCTTTTACTGTCCAAACCAAAGATATTATATGGTTTAAATACAACCCATTGCTCGAGCACTGGCAGAGGAGGAAATTAAAGGGAAAAAGGTGACAATATCAGCCAGCACGACAGTAGCCTCAAAGAAAGAGGAAATGGCCTGAAGTTGTGCCAGAGGAGGTTCAGATCAGATATCAGAAAAAATGTTTACCCTGAAAGGGTTATTTTATTAAGCCTTGGACTGGGCTGCCCAAGGAAGGGGCTGAGGCACCGTTTCTGGAGGTATTTAAAACAGATTGACGTAGTGCTTAGCAACATTGTTTGGGGATGGTTTGGGGGTTTCTGGGATTTTTGTTGGGATTGGTTGGTTGGTTTTTATCAGAGTTAGGTTGATGGTTGGACTTAAAGGTCCCTTCCAACCTAGACAACTATGTGATTCTATGACTCAGACGTCTGCAATCATCATTGCAACCCAAATTTCAAGGGCAAGCACTGAGAAAGACAGTGAGAGAGCTTTGTATGATGGGAAGTTTAGAACACAGCACATTTATTCATCTGAAAATTTAATAAGCCAGTAGTCAAGTCTGACATCACAGGCAAATCAGATGTGGAGTCAGTTCCTTGGTTGCTCCACCAGAGATGAAGGTTCTTCTGATAAGCTTTTAGCCTTCATTTGCAAGGCTTATGTGTTTTGTAATAGACAAGAAGGAGCCAAGATGGATTAAAAAAAATAATAAATGAGGTCAGTTTGGTGAAAGTGCTGGTCCTTACAGAGCAGGACTTTGCCCTCCAGACTTGCTCTCAGACCCTGCAACATGAAGTCCTTCCTCAGAGCAAACTCTCGCGCTTTTCATAGCCCTACACGCTTGTTGCAGGATTTTCTCCCTGTTCTTCTCAGCAGCCTTCTCATCTCCACTCCCACTGCAGGCCTCCCAAAAAAAGACCCCTTTACTGCCACCCATTCAGCAGCTTTCTGGGAAGGTGCACTCTCCCTCTGTCAAACTCTGAGCCTGGAAAAGGTAAATGAAGTACATGGATTTCCTTCTTTTTGCCTAGGGACAGTCCTCTTAGCGCAGCAAAACGTAAAACAAGAGCACATTTGCATTTTCCATCACTGCAGTCACAGTACAATTGAATATACAAAATGCAAGGCGATACAGAGGTAAGAAGAAATACCATTCAAAAGTAAGGTACAGTCAGGGTTACAGTATTAGCTATCATAACTTCCCCCCATCAACCTACTCCTAACTATCGCAGCTGTTCTTTTGCTTATCATCATGCAACAAAAATCCCTACAGACACTTGAATTTTGGAAGAATTGTTAGCGTAACTCTTCCCACAAAAAGGATTTTTAAGGCATAGTATACAGCCAAATCAAGAGATCAGGACCTTACAGGCTTCTATAGATATGTCAATCAGAAAAGGAAGGTTAAAGAAAGCACACCCACCACGATGAGCAAGGATGGCAAACTGGTAACAAGAGACAAGGAGAAGGTTGAGGCTCTCAACACCTTTTCTGCCTCAGTCTTCAGTGTCAGTCCCTCTCCTCATGCCTCCAAAGCTTAAGGACCAGGCAAAAACAGGGGCTACGAGAATGAAGAAACCCCTACTGTAGGAGAAGACTAGGTTCAAAACTTTCTAAGGAACCTGAAGGTACATAAGTCCATGGGACCTGATGAAATCCATCCATGGGTCCTGAGGGAACTGGTGGATGAAGCTGCCAAGACACTTTCCATATTTGAAAATTCCTGACAGTTGCTGAAGTTCCTGCTGACTGAAAAGGGGGAAACATAACTGCCATTTTGAAAAAGGGGAAAAAAGCAAGACCCAGGAAAATACAGACCTTACAGTGGCCTTCCAATCCCTAAAAGGGTCTACAAGAGAGATGGGGAGGGACTCTTTGTGAGTGAGTGGAGCCATAGGATGAGGGGTAACAGTGTTAAACTGAAGGAAGGGAGATTTACATTAGGTATCAGGAAGATATTTCCTGTGAGGGTGGTGAGACCCTGGCCCAGGTTGCCCAGAGAAGCTGTGGCTGCCCCATCCCTGAGGGGTTCAAGGCCAGGCTGGATGGGGCTTGGAGCAACCTGGGCTGGTGGGAGGTGCCCCTNGCAAGGAGCTATATAAACTCTTCTCCAAATGGTTCAGCATCTGACTTGCTGAAAACATAAACCCCAACATGAAAATCAGCAAGCTCGGGACTGGAGAATGTTATGAAACCAAGTGACTTTGAGAGCATGGAGAACTTTGCAGGATTGGGACATTATTTGAGAGGCACAGGAATGGTTTCTCTGAACTCCAAAGGAATCACTTAATAGCATGAAGGGGCTGTGAGGCTTCATGGTCTACTGACACCCTTTTCCCTGCAAGATATTACAGAACATAGAGATTAAACGCTGCTTTTGGGAAGACTGAAACAAAGGCTGCAAATGTTTCAGAGGGATGCACACCACAGTATCTCTAAGGATCTTTAAGTGCGTTTGTCTCAATATTGCACATCTACGGCACGATATATATATTTATGCCTATAATAAGCACTAATGGAAAATCAAAGCCAGTATGCATCAGCAATGGGGCAAATGGATGTTATTAGGCAGTTCATTTTTCCATTTCCTGACCTTTGTGCCTTTCCAGTCCAGTTGTACTGCTATGTTAATGTATCCTCTTACATCTAACTTTGCTTCAGTGATGTGCAAATCATTGCACAAATTAGAATCAAAATGAAAGAGCTGGCCTTGAGGTCAACCCGGCAAGGTTTGGTGCTGGTGGGTAGGATTGATTCCCGATGCAGACCTATTAGTCATAAGGCAGCAAAAGCTGGCAAACATCGTGATCAGACAGAATTCTTCACATCTACAAAGAAAAGGTACAATTAAGAGCAGTCCATGTTTTCTGGGCACAGGCAGATGGAACTTGGAATATGACTGGAGGGATATACAGTTAGTTAAGAAAAACAAAGGAAAAACATGAACAATGCTTTTTTTGTTCTCCTCTTTCTGGAAGAAGCCAAAAACAATGCTGTCAGCGAACCCAAGAGAGCATGCTGAAAAGATACACACACCACATTCCCAATTAAATGATTCCAAGAATTAAGATCTGTACCCCCGTAAGCATCTAAGTCAATGAAGTTTCTGAAAGAAAACCACCGAAACACCACAAACCCCAACCATTTTACCAGTTTTAGATGAGATCACTCTAAGCTTCTACACTGTAGACTACTTATGTCTAGCTAAGAGAAATTACACATCTTACATTTGACACATTTTTATTGAAACAGTGCTAACTCCACTCCCAGTTCACTATACAAAGCACTGGGAAGTTTCTGACACAGAGTGCATCTGATGATAAAAATTAATTTCTAGGTTTCTCTTCAATCAGTAGCAGAAAGCCATTCCTGTCTCAGCAGCTTGGCACAGCCATCAGACCCACTGAAAACATTGCCACTATTTTTAAAGGACACATTCAGGTACACAAGAACGGGTAAATACGCAATACGGCCTGAATATAGAATCTCAAAAAGGTAACTGTAAGGAAATGGTAACACCACCACTTTAAACCAAGAGACCACTGTGTAGCTTCACTCAGTTCTTTCCACAGTGCAAAATTAAAGAAAAAAACCTTCGGATCTGCTCATATGCTACTACCAAATAGTCCAGAGCCCACAATGCCCATCTTTGCTGGTGCTTTATAAAGCACATAACAAGAAATGCAGCAAAGGTTTGACAAGAAAAGCTGTGAAGACATCTTGCAAAACTTAGGAGACTACCAAGGAAAGGATGTAGAGTAAATATGAGTTGCAGAAAGATATCCAGTAATGCACAACATTTCTCAGAACTGTCATGTACAGTCATTTCTTTGCTCAGAAGCAGTCCCGCGTTTCCCATCTCTTCTCCACAGGGAGCAAAGACCCTAAAAACTTTTTGCAGAAAAAAACCCTCTTAATTTCTTGTGATAAGTGTAAGGTATAAAAATCTCATCATTGATATGTGATATCAACGTGACTGTTTTATGTGATGTGTAAGGTATAAAAATCTCATCGTTCTCTGTATTATACCTTTCACTGTGGAAACTGTTTTGCTAAAAACCAAATCTTCTGTGATTTTTGTAGTGCACATTGCTACCGGACAGAAAAAGGACATTGTCGAATGTATTACACAGACATAGGTATTGGGCAGAGTTTATTACATGGAAAACCCACAAACCCAGAAAAGGCAACAGAAAGCAACCCAGTACAGGCATTGAAAATAAAGTTTTAAGTAACCACCCATCAGACAGGAGTATGAATCTTTGCAAGCCAAAGCTCGGTGTAGATAGGTATCAACAGATTCATCCTGCACGGCTCAGGTCTACCCCTGCAGCATTTCCACCACCTGTACGTCCCTCTCTGCCCAGACCATCCTGTGGGCAGAACCAAAGGACCCAGATCAACATGCCACAAGGCTTTCAGCATTGCTAGAGGCTCCAAAATTTCTACACATACCACAAGCTCCATTTCCTGCCAAGAGATGCGTTCGGCTTTCCTTCTGCTTTCGTCTGTCCCAGGCTATCAGTAAGGTTCCTCTTCCCCTGTGCTACATCCCTCATGTCACAGCCCGTACCATATTTATTCCCAGGTGATAATGAATCTTATCCTCCCCACCTCTTTTTATTCTCGGGGCATCTTTCCCCTTCCTCACCCATCAATATCACCACCCTCCCCTCACTGCCAGGCAGAAAGGGAAAGGGCACAAGGCACCACCCAGCTGCACCAGCCATAGGACAAGCACTGGATTAATGTGGGGGAACACAAAACTCAGGAAAGGATGGAAGGAGGCTCTTTCCACAGAATCACACCATGATATGTGGTTGGAAGGGACCTCTGGAGATCATCTAATCCAACCACCCCTGCCAAAGCAGGTCAACCCAGAGCAGATCACACAGGAATGTGTCCTGGCGGGTTTGCAATATCTCCAGAGATGGAGACTCCACCACCTCTCTGGGCAGCCTCTGCCAGGGCTCTGCCACCCTCAAAGTGAAGAAGTTTCTCCTCATGTTTAGATGGAACTTCCTCTGTTCAAGTTTGTGCCTGTTCCCTCTTGTCCTGTCACTGGGCACCACTGAAACAAGACTGGCCCCATCCTCCTGACACCCACCCTTGAAGTATTTATAGGCATTGGTCAGATCCCCTCTCAGCCTTCTCCTCTCCAGACTAAAAAGCCCCAGGTCACTCATGGTTCCTTCCAGCTGCCCACGGTGGCTGACCCCTGCTCCAGGTTTTAAATTGCCTGTTTGATTCATTGCCCCTCCACTCTGTCACACTTCTTACCCCCATCTCTACTTTTTTAAGAGAAAAGTGATGTGAAGTGTCAGTGCCTGCACCTCCTCAGGCAGCAAGGCCCGGCTGAGGCAGACAGGTATTACGAGCAGGGCGGCGAGTGTTAGTGCCTGCATCAGCCAACCCTTTGATCTACAAGCAACAACAAACCATTGCAATAAACCAGTCTCTGAACCAGACATTGGCTTTGGAGCATGTCCCCAGATCCATCTTCTACCTTTCAACAAGGACTAGAATATTCTCTGACATTTTAAAATTAATTTGCTACAGAGCTCCTGTTATTATCCTATTACCTCCAGACAAATACAGAAATGCCATCCAATTGAGTGTGCTTGATCCTGCCCCCAATAAAATTAAAGGCGAAACTACCCCTGACTTCAATGGTGGAGGAAAGTGACTTTGTAGAGCAAAGAAAAACCCATAGAGACGTCAACAGCTGCAGGTAACAAGGCTCATCCAGACCTGAAAATCGAGAGTTCATCCGTGCTACAACCTATTCTATTGGAAAGCACCTTAGACAAACATGTAGAGCAGCAAGCTGCATTTCAGGACATAGATCACAGCAACTACTCGCAGAACAAGATCCCAAGACCCAGAAACAGATCTGTCATTTGATGGGTTAGGAATATTTTAAAATATAATAAGACTTTCAGACCGTGGTACCAGAATATTTTTTTCCCCTATGCAACTGTAGTAATAGAATCAAACATATTGTTCATTTTTTGCAAAAGAAACTCCTTGCGGATTTAAACAGGAACACCAGACACTGAAGCATATTCATTATTGCTGCATGGGTTTTGTCTTATGTCACTTGTGGGTGGAATGAAAACTGCTTGCAAGTGTTAAGAGTCTGACCACCACATTTAAGCACGCTTGTTCTCAGACTGATTCCTTATGCCTGTACGCTCTTCGGGGGATTATGACAACATCCCCACATTTATTTTAATTACATTTTCAGAAATACCTACAGTTCGTTATGTTGTTTTTTTTTTTTAATGAAAAAATCTATTCTAACACAGGTTTTGAGGATGCAGAGTTTTTACTTTGCACTGAAAAACAGTAAAGGAAAACTGATTTACATGTAGTAATGCCTCAAATCCAGTATTTTATTCTTGAAAGTAATCCTAACGCCATTAAAAGCTCAGTACTACCAATAGGAGCCACAGGGCACAATTTAAAGGGTGAGATTTCTTTGCTCCTGGGCAGGTAAAACTAGCCTCTCCAAACCAGATTGCTCCTTTATTGCATATTAATTTTTGATTGTATAAATCATAATAAATTGCTGCTATAGTTGTATTCACAAGAAAGTAAAAAAAAACCTGGGCAAACTATCCCAAGAGGAAATGAGAAATTCTGATCCTACCGTCTGTAGTTGAGGAACAAGATTCAGATTTTACAAATAGAATGTGTGGTGGCTTTATTTAGGCCACCAAACCCATTCTACAGGAGAGAACAGAGCTCTTGTTTTCCTTCAGGTCACATAAGACAGTTCTGAGCTGTACCTTGAAGGTCTTCTGGTTTTTAAGCTAGCCAAGGCTAGGTGAACAGTAGTCTGGTAGATTCGAGGCAAGGACGAGTGTAAAGCAGAATTGCTCAGCAGAAACCACCCAGAAGAACCAGAGGACAGTGCTGTATCACACAATCGTGTGTGGCTCACACTACTGTGGGAGGTTCTCATTTACTTTCTTCTCTTTCAGTCTGGTTCAGAAGGGTTTGTGGTCCTGTGTTCAAAAGGTCTCATGAGATTCTCGAAGAGGAAGAACATCTGCAAAGGTGACTGGAAAAGCTCTATTTCACTAACCCACAGACAAAAGCACTGTAGTTGCTCTCGATGAAGGTTCAAGCCATAGTTTCACTTAATTTTAATGAGGACCCACTAGTTAGACTTAACCCAATGCTTTTTTGCTGACATTGAATCCTCACAGAAGAGAAGTAATTACAGTTTTTAACACTGCACTTAAAGGCCCAAAGGAGAAATTTTTTTGACCTATTTTTCTGGTAACAAACCCTCTGTCAAGGAAGTATCCTAAATCCATCAAGGATTAGGTTCCAGGGCACTGCAATGAAAGTCCACAGTTTAATTAATTACCATTTAGAGCAGCCTACACAAGTAAGCAATTCAGAAAACTATTTGGTTCTGCAGGGGTTAGACCACAGTTCTGGAAGAGAGACCAAGAAGACCCACGTGCCCCATGGCCATAAGCAAGGCTGTGGCTACCCGAGTGGCCGTACCCTGCTTGGACGTCTCGGGGTGGGACTCAGTTCTCTTCTCCTCAAGGACAGCGAGAACCACCCATTGTCCAGTCCCAGGCACGAATCAACCAAGGGCGCTTTGGTCCATGGCCACTGCTTCCAAAGGAGTGGTATTACTTGCTGGATAAAATGTTGGCCAACTCAACTTTTGGCAGTGAAACTGGAATGTCCAGGAGGATAAAACTTGGTTTCTGAGCAGTTATTTCCATTAGGAGTTCTCAAACACCACAAGAATTCATCTGTGTGTAAGACCCACAAACACAAAAGACACTAATTTGACAAATTTATCACTTGTAACACATTAGTTTAATGGCCACATCCTAACATTTCTGGTACTTTTCCTCCCAATATTAGTGATAAATTAACTTGTTTGCTGTATTTTTCTAACCTTTAACCAGAGGTCGAATGTTTGTATTACAGACATTCAGGTCTGATTCAGAAAGTATTCCTGAAAACAAAAGCAAACAGCCCTTTTAGCAGTGGAATTAATGAAGCTGTCTTCCTGCAGAGCTCTATCCTTCATCACCACCAAACCTCTACTAAAGTTGCAGCCTTTTCCTCTCCATTCCTCTGCAAAAAAAACCAACCCCAAAGCAAAGGTACAGACAATCCTAGAGACTGTCCTGGCTGCTGGAGTGGGTGACAGGCTCTACCCGCCTTTACCCCCAG
>VXBW01006286.1:1297-25332 GCA_013400375.1 Thinocorus orbignyianus
CTCTCTGCAGACCATTCCTTGGTATAATCAGGTCTTATCACTATAAGAGTGAACAGTTTTCTCAACAGTGTGCTGTTAATTTCAGAGTTTAGTTAGAAGAGACCCAGCTAAAAAAGTAGAATTACTGAACAGAAGACTAGTTCTGTTTTACCTCAAACCAGGATGTCAGTAGTTTTATTTCCCTAGCGACTGGAAAGAAAGAAGGAAAGGAGACCAGTTACTTTAAGACTTGGAGTATTTGGAATATAACTAATTCATAGAGACTTTCATTTGACCTCTTACTTCAAAATCAATTTCATTGTTGTGTTTAACTTTATATTCTTAGACCTCTAGTTAAAATGTAAGCTAAAAAGTCTCAGTTCTGGTTGCCTCCTTTGTCAAAAATAGCCACAAGCACATTACAAAACATTTGGGAATTGTCTGATCTCTTCTACGATTGACTGAATTCTCAGGTTTCCCAATTCAGATCATCCTTCTCATAAAAAGCCTTATTTGTGATGTTGTTCTCTCTTTCCATGAAAATGCAAAGTCCGTGTCCAGTCTGATTCTGTGCTTCAGAAGGTTTCAACTGAATAGTCCTCATTATATCTGGCGCTACTTACTTTTTTTTTCTTTTTTTTTTTTTTAGTAACATTAAATATTTTTAGAATTTGGAAATTACTTCTTATCTTCAGAGCTCAAAACATTTTATTCAGCGAAAAAAATGTGTGTTCACAGTTGCTGCCATAACTTTTCATACATTTTTAAACCCATTTGAGATACAGTGTAAGATAATGCCATAGATTACTACACACGTATTTGTAATCATTGCTCTCTTATGTTCTTTATAACCAGTGAATAATCAGTAATTAATAACCTTACTATGGTGATTAACCATAAGTAACTGAGAATGTGGAATCTTACTCAGATTAGTAGAGTTGTTGATGAGGCTGGTTTCACTAATGGAATCTATATTAAGTACTAATTAAAAAGTATGTGAGATAGGCCTAATATTGTGAAAATACAGTTAGCAAGCTCCTTTTCATTCCAGCATTATTGAAGTGTGATAATTTTACATTTTCATAAGAAAAACGTTATTCATCTTTAACATAGTTTGTGTGTTAATACATTTTCTTTTTCATGTAGGAGTAAATATAATAATTATCTCCTAAATAACAAAATAAGTCTCTTTTTTTTTTTTTAGTTAAGATGTTGTAGATACTTCTTTTCCCTCCCAGATGGTTTCATAGCAAGTTTTCTACTGTCATTTCTTGCCCTAACATTGTGCACTCAGTGATTATTTTGCTGGGGTTTTACTCTAGTGGGAAAACATAAATTTCTTACGATACACAATCTATATTTAATTGCTTTGATAATAAAATTCACAAGATCTTTATGAAGCAATGTCCCAGAATAAAATGCTATTTGCATTTTAAATTTTAAATACCTGTTTAGAAGAATATTCCACGTGGATCTTATAATAAAAAAAAAAAAGTTTATGTCCTTATTTACAGGAATATTCTTGTCATATATACCCAGATATAAAACAGTTGTTCTTAAGTGGAAATAGTTAATTATTGAAGGGTTTCTGCCGTTACATAATACAGGACTGAAATAAGTGGGTATCACTCCACTTGAATTTAGAGGCTCTTTACGTTATGAAAAGGGTATCCTCAGGATGTTTTATGTATTACAAAGCATGGAATTAAATTATAAATTAAATAAAACCATTATATGTGCCTTAGTCACACAGTAAAACTGATCTGTCCAACAAACCAGTCAATAAGGCTGAACACTGGTACAGTAAGTGTTTTCTAACTAAGTTATACATATGTTTCAAACAGTAACTCAGTTACAGCATAATATTTTTCTGTGCTGTTATTTAAGATAATGCAAGTTCCATCTTGTTAAGATTTGTGAAATTAGGAATTAGAGATTATAGAGACTGGGCTGTAAACCTCTGTTTAATGTAAAATCTGGACTTTTTTACAGTCAAAAATATAGCAAAAGACTAAAAGTGTGTCTGTGTGTATAGACATTGTATGTTCTCCTACGTATGTATACAAGCAGAAATTTGAAACAGTGGCCAGTAGATTACCAGTGGTTCAACGTACTGCTGCAACCTGCTTCCTGAAGGAACTTCTTGTCTGTTGCTGACAGCATCCCTTTCGAAGAAGAGGCCTCCCAGGTGGGCAGCTTGGGAGGAAGGGGCGTGACAGAGGTGCACCACCATGCTGCAGCCTGTCTGGGCCAGGCTCCTTCTGCTGCAGGATGCAGAGGGCTCCCTGATGCATCCACGCCGGTAGCTGTCATGGTGCAGCAGCCCAAGACCTCCCTGCGAGGTGCTTTTGTCACAGCGAGGGAACACCATGCCACAGGCTGTTTGTTGCCAGTTCCTTAGAGCTGCAATGACAGCTGAGGTGCTGGAGTCACAGTGACAACGTGCTGCCGCGCTGGTGGTGAGGATGCAATGCAGAGGCTAATGGGAATGAACTGGTACGCTTGCGCCAATACAGATTTCCACGCCACAGTCAATTAAGATAGTGAGTCTTATCTAGAGGTAGATAGGTGTCCTCACTGGCTTTTCCTTCCTGGAAACATTTTTACTTACTTCCAAAGCAAATACAGTATTTTCATACTGTTATTTTGTATGGATTCTAAGTCTCTTATTAGGCTTAAAGGTCATACAGAGATCAGTTAGATGATCTGTGGAGCATAAATTTGGATGGTGAATATCATAGGTTAGGAGAAAATGTATAGAAGGACAACAGGGCACAGGAGAAATTTTTGTTTATTCATATGTCATGATGATTCAAATATCTTCAAAGTACTGAGTAACTTTAATACATTCTAGTGTAACTACATGTGCGTTTGAGGCAGGAAACAACCCTGGGAACTGAGCAAAACATATCTCAAGTAGGCGGTAAGAATTTGTAAGAGCTTGTAATGCATAACATCAAGTTCAGTGATGCTGTTAGTGAAGAAACAGAGGCATCTCAAAGTGCTGTCAGCATAAGCAGGGAGGGTGACACAGCATGGGCCTGCTAGTCACTAGTGTACTGGTCTCCTCCTGCCCAGGGCTTCAGATCCCTGATTCCAGTATCCCTGCCCTCCTTTACTCCGCTTTGTAATGAGTTTCCCATGATACCTCCTGCATGTGTGAGAGAAATGCCGCAGATCACTGTCACAGAATCACAGAATGGTAGGGGTTGGAAGGAACCTTTGGAGATCATCTAGTCCAACTCCCCTGCCAAAGCGGATTCACCTAGAGCAGTCTGCACAGGAAATGCACCCGGGTAGGTTTTGAATATCTCCAGAGAANCTCTCTCTGCAGAGCTGCTTTGCATTAAGTCAAACCCTAATCTGTACCACTGTATGAGATTATTCCTCCCTAGGTGCAGAACCCTACACTTTCCCTTGTTGAACTTCATTAGGTTCTTTGCCCAGCTCTTCAGCCTGTCCAGGTCTTGTTGAATTTCATTACAGCCTTCTCATTTGTCAGTGACTCATCCCAGTTTTGTATCATCAACAAACTGGCTGAGGGTACACTCTGTCCCCCGATCCAGGTTGTTGATGAATATATTGAAAAAGACAAGCCACAGTACTGAATCCAGGGGAAGATCACTAGTTCCAGGCCTCTAGCTGGACTCTGTACCACCAATCACAACCCCCAGAGCTCTGACACTCAGACAGTTCTCAGTCCACCTTGTTGTCCACTCATCTAACTCATACTTCCTAAGCTTACCTATGAAGATGGTATGGGGGAGAGCATCAAAAGCCTTACTGACGTCAAGGTAGACAGCATCCACTGCTCTTACCTCTGCTACCGAGCCCGTCATGCCATCATAGAAGGCAAGCATAATTTTCCTTTAGTGAATTCATGCTGGCCACTCCTTATAACCTTTTCCTCTACATGCTTAGAGATGACATCTAGAATGAGCTGTGCCGTCATGTTTTCAGGGCTGGAGGTGAGGCTGACTGACCTGTGGTTTCCTGGGTCTTCCTTCTTGCTGTTTTTGAAGACTGGAGTGACATTGACTTTCCTCCAGTCCTCAGGCACCTCTCCTCTTCTCCAGGACCTTTCAAAAGTGATTGAGAGTAACTCCTTAATTTCATCTGCCAGCTCCCTCACCACATTTGGATGCATCCAGTCAGGGCCCATGGACTTATGGGTGTTGAGTTTGCCTAAATGCTCTCTAACCTGATCATCTTTGACCAAGGCAAAGTCTTCCTTTCTCCAGACTCTTGTTCTTTACTTCCAGGATCTGGAATTCCTAAGGGCTGGCCTTAGCAGTAATTCTGCCTTCTCTGCATCATCCATCACCAGGGCATCTACCTCATTCAGCAGAGGGCCCACTTCTTCCCTAGTCTTCCTTTTGCTACTGTTGTACTTAAAGAAGATCTTTTTATTGTCCATGGCATCCCTTGCTAGGTTTAACTCCAAGTGGGCCTTAGCCTTGCTCATTGCATGCTTGCATAAGCCATCGTCGTTGCATCCCTGCATACTGTGACAGCATTGCTATATTCCTCCCGAGTGGCCAAGTCCCTTTTTTCACATTCTGTAAACTTCCTGTCATGGCTATCTTGTCTTATGCCTATCTTGTGATAAGGAGGTCTGTAGCTTTTCTATGGTACAGTACTACAGGGAGCAGGCTTCCTTTTATGCCTCTTTAAAACTTCAAGGGCTAGAGCTTCACCTTGAAGGGGATCCACTCTGAGGCTCTTACAGGGTTGTGGTGTTTGTGAAACCAAACTAGGAAGAAGCAGGAAAAAAACAATGTTTCAAAAATTATTTAAATTATATTAAATGGGGTGATAGAGATAGAGAACCACCATGTTTGTTATTATTATGTGCTACAAGTGCACATGATACTTAAGTGTAATTTTGTATTCAGGAACCCCTTCAGAATCACTACCTTAAAACCTTTATATTTTTATACATATCGAGGTTAAAAATAAGAATACTTTATTTCTATAGTTACTAAATTTATAGTGGTTCGGGTATCCCTCAAACTTCCTATACCACTAGCACTGATATATAGCAATAAAAAAGGAAAAACAGAATAATACCATATTCTACAATTGAAGGCAATAGTACCATTAAGAGAATCTGCCCCAACTGTTGTACACATTTCTCAGATATGCCACATGAGTTACAGATACATTTTGTGTTAAACAAGTTTCTGTAGAACAGTAAAATATTGATTTTGCCTCTAGCTTCCTTGGGATTGACTTTTCATCCCCAGAGTTAATGTTAAAAATAATATTGGTTAAGGGCCACCGCATGGTCTCTTCTGTTAATTGTACATCTTGAGTACACCAACTTACACTTTTAATGTCTAGGTTGCATTATGGTTACCTCTGTCTAAAATATTAACCAGATAAGTCACTTCTAACCCTATACTAGCAGCCCAGTGGTCTGTCTCCTTTGATGAAATACAAAATTAAAACCATTACTCAAGACAGAGCTGTAATAACAGCATATATCGTTTGACATAAAGTGCTCAAACTTTGTAAAGTGCAGAAGCAATATCCCTGTTTGGTCTTCGTTTAACAATTGTGTGCTTTCACAGGCTTTTCAAGAGAACATTTTAGACACTGGAAGTGCCTGGAAATCAAATCTTTATTAAATATTTATGGGGGAGGACACCTAATGACTTCTAGGGGACCCTGCAAAGAGATTCAGTATCCATAGAGTGCACTTATCATTGTTTGTTGTTATTATTGTTGTTGTTATTAATTATTTAAGTGCTGGCAATTTTCTCAAAGCTGTACAAGCCAAAAAATACATTATTCCAGCCTTTAAAAACTTTGTCTCAATCAAACCAATGCGTAAAGTACACTAACTCACTGTAGAACAGACACATCTGAAAAGCAAGCCTGGTTACTGAGGGGAGCACCTTTTTGCATTGTCTCACTTGCCTCTTCTTTCCCTCTGCCATCCTTTGTATCTGCCTTGCAAGAGCAAACGTTGCTGCAGGAGGCAGGTGTGTGCTGTTGGGAAGGAGTTCACGAAGGTCACTGTTTGCTTCCTCACATTCACAGTAACTTCAGAGTCAGCTCTTTCACTTTTTTTAATTTCCCATGACATCTTCCAGGAGAAGACGGGAATCTTACTATTGCATGATGAGGCCTTGGTATTCATGGACCTAAGGACAGATCAGGACAAAAGAGAATGAGGCCAGGCTCTCTTTTCTACCAGAATAACAGGGTTCGCTTGTTTCTGTTTAAGAGCTGATATTAGGTAGCTCTGCATACAGTTGCGGATTTAGCTGGGATGGGGGTGGAGCAAAGGTACAAAAAAGGCATAATACCCAGTGCTGCTGGTGAAAAAAAGGATATTATTTTTAAGAGCTATTCAGCATCTAGGCTAAATAGCTCCTCATGAGATTTTTAAAAGAAAAAGCAGACTAAAATTATGAGAAGTCTCGTTTTGAAGGACATTGAAGGACAATGCAAATTGACAGAAAGTGGCATGTTGTAGCCCATGTGTTTCAAAATAGGTGGGAGTGATACAAAGCAAGCAACTAGGCATTTTAAGAGCTTGTGTGGATGGAGACAGGGAGGAGACAATGCTGAACTGAAACCTCTAACATTAGATAATGATGAAATGGTGCAGAATAAAGTATTATTGTCTCCCTTGAAGAACATTTCTGTAGATTCAGACTTGAGTTTTGCAAAACAAACTAGCAGAGGAGAAAGAGAAAAAAAAAAAAAAAAAGGAGTGCAGAAGGAAGTTCGAGAATCATCAGTGAATGAATTTACACAAAAACAGAGGATAATATGACAAAGAGTTAGAAATCGGAACCACCAGTAAAATAAAATTAGAAGAAAGAGAAGACATCAAAAAATATGATAACTGAAATCCCAGTGCCCAAGGGGTGTTCAAAACCTTTGGAGAAAAAAAGTAGCCTCCAGGATTTTCTGGGAAACAGAATTTGTCAGGAAAACAGGAGCTTGTGACACTGCTTCATTTGAACTAAGATGGAAACAAAGCATGCTAAATTGGATTGCAAGCAATTCATACGAGAAGCAGTAGCAGATAAAGAGGTGAATAGGTGTGTATTAATTCTTGTGTGTAGCTCTTCCAAGCTGTACTTAATACAAGTTATGATGAACTCAAACTATTGTTTTTATTAGATCTCTTACGTTAATTTGGAATTGATTACAGTTTACTAGTACAGTCCTGATTTATGACTTTGCTAGAATAGTATAACAGATCTGTGTGTGTTTTTTAATGTCTCTCTGTCAGCTGGTAAAAGAAAAACTTTAGTCTAACTAAATCAATAAAACATTTGCAGCTTGGTGCACCATTACTGTTGGTTTTGACCATTATCTGATTTTTTAAGTATTGTCTAAAATTAGAAAACTTTAACCTTTTAGCACCAATGGATTCTTGTTTCAGATACTTTAATGGTGGAGAATGTTTACTTCTTTAAAAACAATTACACTAGTTTTTAATAGTTCTTTAGTTTGTAAAGGAGAATGACATCCACAGATTTAAACTCTGTGAATTTAAACAATGTAAGGTTTTTCAGATGTTAAATGTGTTTAAAAAACCAGCTGCTGAAACCACACATGTAAAGAATGATCACTTCTAAAATTAAATATTGAAAGTCTTAGTTTATTGCAGTTGCTCACTGCAATAAAACAGGAGTATCAAAAACTTAAATATAATCTTTTACATCAAAATTAGAGTGATGTAATATGTATGCTAGTTACCTGATACAAATTTGTACTGTTATGTGCATGGAGTAGACTTCGGAATATGGTGAGAGAAACTGTGGGAAAAAGACAGAGGAAATGGTAATAATTTTACATTGATGATAGCTGTGATAACTCATGGAAGATGAGGTGCTGTTCGTTGTCTTACTTGTAGTCTATCTGAATGTGAATATGTTACCCTTTGGCAAAGTTTGCAAAACTGGTCTTACTCCCAAGTGTCATTTTGCATAGTAAGAAAGGAAGGCAGAAAGCAGTTACTGAGTTTTGAGAGATGCAATTGAAAGTCTTTATGAAAATTATAGGGACATAAAAATGTAAATCTGGAAGACTAATAATTTATTTTAAATTAATTCTCTGTTCTGAGACTATTATCAAGTGTAGGAATATTCATCGCAAAACTATGTCTAGCCTTTCATACCACATAACTTCCTAGAAAACCTGTTTTAGTACTTTACTATTCTGACAGTAGTGTGGGGAAACATAAATAAACCAGTCTTTGCTACAAGTTATTTCTTTTTCTTCCAAAATTCATGGAGAGCAATATATCAGTGTCTTTTTTAATAGCTACATTTGACGTGTTGAAAACCTGTTATTACATGGCTCCATCTTAGCCTTTGTGTGGGACCACCTAAACCCAATACCTTCAACACGTCATTTAATTGCTAAAAGTCTGTATTGAGATGATTTTATCCATTTGGGAAATTACCATCCTGAGCTGGAAACTGAAGGTAATATGAAACAACTCACCAGTAGAAATCACCTCTTGTGCCTCAGACATTTTGGTTTTATTAATACAATGCTGAATGAGATTCACTTGCATCATGTTGTTGACTCTTGAGGAGCCTGTAATGATTTGAGATATTCTAACAATCTTTGTTCTGTTTGCTTTTATCTTTACCAAAGCAGAAACAACGAATCTCTGTCTATTCTTTTCCTGTGCTTTAGTCTGCAGCAACGTCTAGATTTCTGTATATTTAGAAAGAAAACAAATGTTCAAATCACAATTTGGTTTTATATTATAGAAATGAGTAATAAATTATTTTTCATTATTCAAGGCTAGCCAGTGAATTCCTGAGTGTTTCTGGGTACAATCTGAGTTACAGGAAAAGTGAGGAAATAATACGTACAGTTTTTTGTCATATATAAAATACAAAGTTTAACTGCATAACCAAAAAGGAGAAGAGCATGATTAATAGGAGTTTTGTTGTCTGTTGCTTGTGAGCGGTTGTGTATGAGTAATTTTGGAAAATTAATGTACTAGAGTATGACAATTGTCTAAGTAGTTTGTAATCAGAAATCTTGAGTAACGTAGTTGTTAATAGTATATTAAGTTGATTGGATATATATTGCTACTACAGCTGTCAACTTTGCCCTTTCCATTTTCCTGCCATACAGCCTCCCTCCCTCACCTTTCTTTCTGTCAGTCTTATTCCCCGCCCTTGCTTTTCTATATTCTATATAGAAATATATTCTGTATTTTCTGTATTCTCTCCCTTTTCTATCTCTCTCCCCCACTATGTTTTTCCCCTCTTGCTGCATACTCAGCAGTTCAGCAGCAACCTTGAGACCCTTGGTTGGGGGAAAGTGCAGAGGTGTCGTGTAAGAAATTGTGGTGGTCTTTTAATATGTGCAATATGTAGCCCACTTTACAAATAAATTATCAGAAAAAAACAAAAGCAAATGAAAAACGGCGGTTGCTTTTAAATTCTGAATTTAAGTAAAATTAAAAAGTTGAGATCAGATTTGGGTTAAGATGGGAATATTTGACTGCCCAACTCTGATAAGAACTGGGAGTTCTGCTGAGGCAAAGTCATCATGACTGAAATCATCTGCAGAACGAGGCAACGAGGTGCACTTGCTCATCAGGTAGCACCAGTTCAGGCTTATCAAAATCAAATTAACAAGCAGGAAGCCAGGATGTTGGTTGGTTTTGTGCTTTTACTTGTTCACCTGATGTTTCTCTTCGCGTGCCAGTCATCAAAGCATGACAATTTCTAACTAAATAGTTGAGAAGTCTATATTTATATGATACAGTGAAGTGCTCCAATGAGCTAAGACATATCCTGCGTTAATGCAGCCCTCCTCTGTGGCTGATTTGTCCTATTAAGGAACGTTATGCACAGCACTGCATCATGCTATCTCAACAGTACCTAAGTGTTTTTTGGGGTTATTTTCTAAGTGAGGAAGATATACTGTATCTATACATACTGAAATATTCACAGAGCTCAATATACATTGAGTTGGATTCTTGCTGTTTACATTTTATTAGAAAACAATCAGGCATGAGTTTTTTTTTCCTTACTGTCAGTATGTGGGCAGCTATATTTGTATGAGCATTGGATTTGGTTGAAGTGCACAAAACAACATTTTCTGCTCATTTTTAGTGTAACTGAAAGTTTTTGGTAAATTCTGTTCTCAATTTACATCACATAAACCCTCCTGCATATATGGATTGCTTATGCTGTCAGTCACCAAATAACTCAAAGAATGACTTTCAGCCCCTACTCAATGAGGTGGCTTTAGAATCAATGTCTATTAGAACACAGCTTTATAAGTTGATGCCCAACCTGAAAATTATATCGTGTTTTCAGGTATATCAGTGTATTATCATACACATTAAAAATATAGTTACATTTTTAAGATATTTTTTATTTCTACTTGCAGGTGCTAATCTCACACATATCTCTAAGTTCATTCCAAGTTAATTTTTTTCTGTCATATAATCATATTTTCCTAACATTTATATCTTGTCGTTCCTCCAAGGTACATTTACAGTCATGACACTATGAGGGAGGATGCAGCAAGTATTTTTTCATCTTTTGTACATTCTTTTAGTCCCCACTTTAAAGTTTTAATTAGCCCAATAAGCAAATTATTGTCCTTTCTAAATGTGAGCATAAATGACACTTTGATTCTACCATTTAGTTTTCATGGACTTTCAGTGATTAAAAAAAAAGTACATCTTTATGTTAATTAATTGCTTGAAAATCAAGTCATTATTATAAATTGACTGAAATTATCAAATGGAGAAAGTTAGGATGGATATATGAGATTATGCTTACTGATTTTCAGGCAATTCAGGATACATTTCCTCATGAGTTACATAGTAAAAGCAGTTGTTTTAAGAGCAGCAGCCATTTTATTCACCAAAAAGAGACATTCAAGCTTTTATATTGTAAAGAGCTTGTGTTGGGGTTTTTTTTTATGTAACACTTCTGTACTGATGAGCAGAGTATCTTTGTCACATGATCACTTGGACCACAACAGTCATATAACCTGGTTTTATTGAATTTTTTACTTGCTACTTCTTTTATTGATAGTGCATTGTCTGTAAATTATTAAAAATATTTTAAGATTGTAGTACAGTTGTGACATCTTCAGATACAGGATAATACCTTGTACATAGTGACAGACACTGAACTCTGGAAATTGCTTTGGTTTAGTATGTCTAGTTTGCTTCCTCACATGATCTCTGGCTATTTTTGTGGCCTTTCCCCCAGTAACTTACACCAATATTCAAAGGGACAGTTTTTGAATGTTGTTGCTAGCACAGCAGTGTACGGAAAATACATATACAGTGTAGGATTGCAGGTTTTCTGCTATTGTGCCAGAAATTTGTAATGATGTGGTACAAGGCAGGGGTCTAAATAACTTTTTGTTTTCCGAGAATAGAGTAAACTCTGTAAGAAAAAGTTGCTTTGATGGATATTATACAAATTTAGAATCTCAGTGTAGATTGCCACATACACTTGAACTTCTAGTGGTACTGTTAGCTTACATAATCTTTTACCAGTTTACAGGAGTATATGTACTGGAATTATTTCTTAGATTTCTCTAGTTTGATCACACTTCAGTATTATTTTCTTCTAACATTTCTATAATGACTTAGTAATCATTCATAGCTGTTTTGTAATTGATTAGCAACTTAAAAAAAGAACGGGTGTAATGTAAATTAAATTATTTTTCTTATCATGGATGTTTAAACCAGTATTAACCTGTATAAACTGTATTAACTAGTAAAATCTTTATGGCAATATTGACCCTTTTTAATCTGTCCTCTGTCTGGTACAAGAAATAATTGCTTTGTCCCTTGACTAGAAGTGAGGATATGTCGTATTTAAACCTGAATGCCCTTCCTGTTCGTGCTTTTCACAGTTATATTTTTAACAGCCAACAACAGAACTTCTATTTTGTTTCAGAATTTTGTTTTGCAGTTTCCAATGCAGCTATTTGATGATGCTGATGATAAAACTTATTGGGGTATAGATGAGAAAGGGCAACATTTCTTACGTCACAGAAATCAGTGAAAGCTTATGCATGTTTGAGTTTTATTTTAAGTGTGACCATGTGTAATGTGTCCTAGTGGAAATTATTCTTGCTTTGCTTTATGAAGCAGATACTATATTACAAAATGTCTGTGTGTTTTGAGGGGTTAAATTTGCACACTACTAAATGAGCTACAGAAGCTTTCACAGATGCATTAATTTAACAAATGCATTTGTGGCTAAGTGCTCCCTTGACAGTGAAGGGAATTGAATCGCCAAGCCTCAGAGAGAAAACCTCTCCAGATTTAGCCAAATAGCCAATGCTTTGTAACTATGAGTTTCAGCAGATCATAGGCTCAGTGTATTGGGACAAAGAGAGACTTGTATTATGTACTTACATTTGGAATAGATATCCACTTATACTGGGCCCATGGTGCAGATAGTCATCTCCCGGAGACGCTGACTT
Organism: Thinocorus orbignyianus; assembly: GCA_013400375.1. Taxonomy (NCBI): domain Eukaryota; kingdom Metazoa; phylum Chordata; class Aves; order Ciconiiformes; family Thinocoridae; genus Thinocorus; species Thinocorus orbignyianus. Next base: position 13,733 of record VXBW01006286.1, read on the forward strand.
GTCTGTGAGGGAACAACTCTTTTAGTAACACGATGGACATCAAAGTATGCCTATAGCAATGCAGTGGAACGTTTGGTATTGTGGTGGCAGTGTTTGACAGTGGAAAAACTTACTTGTGGATGGAGCTGCCGTGCACACCAGGTGGCAGCTAAATACACTGTACAGGATACCCTGTGGTTTTTGATGGCTGATGTTTAGGGACATTTTTTTACTTTGGCTTGGATAATTGCAGCTATAATTTGGAGTTGTTCAAAATTTCTTTCTAGGTGACCTTACTAATCTCTTGACAAACTTAATTCTTCAGACTCTGAAGGCAATGAGATTGACTGAGCTGGGCTTTTTTTGTCTGAATTATTGAGGATTTACTGTAGGTTGTCCAAGACTTGTGAAAGAAGAAAACGGCTTTTCTGCTCATGTAGGATCTGGCATTTGATGGCTTTTTTCTGAGGTATTAGTGAATGGTTTAACAGCCTAGGGAGATATTGTGGGCTCCATATTCCTCCATAGAAGGAACCACTTAATTGTTCTTTAGGTTCCAGCTTGTTAAGAGCACAGATAAATAGTTTGCTCATTCCAGTATAAAGCTGAATGAACTGCATATTTGTTTTTACTGGGACAGAGGAAACTTCCTTATCGTTCATCATGATTCTGAACCAACAACAAAGTAAATCCATGATGCCCTGGAGGTCAAACTGTGGCATTCTTTTTATACATCTAGCAGGAAGACTTGTCAGCAGTTATCTTCCTCATCTTTCTTATCCTACCCACTTTATATCATAGAATAGTTTCTTCAGAGCCTGCTCGGGGAAGGACAAACTGCCAGGTGGTAAGCTGAGAAGAAAAGAATACAGCAGGCTCAGAAGTGTGTTGATCAAAAGTTGGAAAGAGCCACTGGTGTTTTGGATGTTTTTAATTTGTTGGTATACGCACATATTTGAAAAAGGATAGTTTTGGGAATCTTTAACCCTGGTGGAAGGAGATGTTCATCCGGGATCCTCCTTTTCCCAGCATGGTTCGTAAACAGACTGAGATATCTAGGTGAAGGTCAGGTCAAGGCATTTATTTGCAGTGTAGATTCTGATTATGCTTAAATATATATTACATTGGTTAATTACAGTGATGGCCTTCAGTGTGTCCCATATTCCTCTGTAGGTGCTATCATTGTGCTGGTGCCAAAGTTAATCAGTGCTGATACATACTATACCTTGTTTTGTACCCCATGGATTTCTGTATGCTGGATTTCTAGGTTGATAACTGCTACCTTTGCAGTTTTGTAGCCAACTGTGTTTGTCTGGAGGCATTGTTGCCCTTTTTGGTAATGAAAAGTAGAACATGTTGGGAATCAAACTAAAAGAGCCACTTAAAGGAAGAAAACAGAGAGCAAAGTTATGTATATGACATACTGCCTGCCCTGGACCACATGCCAAAGGATCTTCACATCAACATATGCAACACAACACAAGAGTTGAGTGTGGGTGCCAAAGTGAGAGTAACAACCATTCATTCTGTGATGCTGAAAAAGTGTAGACAGTTACATCCCAGATGTTGCATAACAGAAGGATAAAGATAAAAATCTCCTTCTTGGTGAAAATCTGTGACAAAATACTACTGCAAATATTTTTAACAAGATGTCAGGAATAATTTTTAATTTTCTGCAAGTGTCCTGACTAAAGGGAAATGTCTAGTTACCTTACAGGAAACGCAAAGATCAGTATAATAGTAGTTCTTCAACAGCACAGATGTAAATTATTTAAAATTATACATTTGTAGCTGGATACCTTTCTTTCAGGTAATGCTTTCCCACATACTCTGAACTGTTTGAAACATTTGATGTTTGTATAGTTTACCATGAAACGCTGGAAACAAGAGATTTTCAATACCTGGCTTCAGTCAAAATGCATCTCTTTTGGAGCATAGATCTCTCCAGTTGTCCCCAGTTTCTTTTATATGGCTTCCTCTGATGAAAGCCAGTTGTGAATCCTATTCTAATACAGTTTAAGACAGTTTGTACTTAACATGAGGTTCTATGAATTCTTCTTTTCAGTGCCAAAGGTCCTTCCTGGCTTATTACAATAGCTACTGTACTGTTAAATATTGAGATATTTTTGAGATTAAAAAAAAATCATGGAAAGTGGCTCAAGAGTGTTCTCTTGGCACCGTATGTTGAATTATCTTCTTTGTTGCCATAAACTTCCATTTTCAGGACATTAATTCAGCTGGCAAATAAACATAATGTTAGAAATACTACTATTTTTATAAACAAGGTGACGTATTTTATCTTATAAAAAACAGACAGCTGAAGCATCTGCTTTCAATACACTTAAAAGTGGTTTTGTTGCAGAAGGTGCAAGGAATATATATTTTTCATATTGGAAAAAAATGAACTGATGTTAAGAGGCTGTGATTTTTAAAACAGCAGATGTAGAAGTGAAATCATATTTGCTGTATTTATTCATTCAGTAAACTAATATCGGCTCTGACACATGTCTAAATGTATGATACACAATGTGCAGAGGTTCATCTGGAATCTTCATTTTTACTGACTTTTCCTGAGGATTATAAAGGGTGCTTATGCGCCCACATGAAGGTTATCTGTATGGAGCAGGCAACCTCTAACTCATGGTTTGAAGCCCTTTGATCTGCCGCAGATAGCAGCCTCTATGATTTATGTTCAACTTCCCACTTACTTTGGAAAACTGGACTGATTTTCTCGTGTCTCATGCATTCCCACTAGATGTTACAAGATTCAGAATTTCAGCTGCTTTCATGACTACTGATCGCTGGCCACAGTTTTCTGAAATATCAATGTCAGCATGAAGCACTTGAGGACATGTTTCTGAAGGACTGAGAGGAAATCTTACTCACTTTTGAAATGAACAAAAATAAAAACTCAGGATGCTGTTTTTCATCAGTTTTCTGCAATTTTCTAAGTTTTGAACTTGAATATAGAGTGCCCATTCCTGTCTGCCTACCCGTCACTTGTAGATAAATGACAAAGGAAGGCAAGTTCATGTAAAACTTTTCAGATAAATTCAGTTTTGCATCCCACTTGTGCAAATGCTCTGTTTTTGGGCTTCTTGTGACTTTCAGCAAATTACTGCATATGACTATGTAGCAACTTACATTTTCAGAAACAACATTCAGTGTTTGATTTGTATGTATTCTCATACAAATTTACCTGGCTTTTTTTTCTTAGGGTTGCGTGGGAAGATAAGTATCTATTTGCAAACGTAGTCATGTTTGTACAGAGATGTGAAAGTTAATACTCAGCTCAGACTACTGTCCAAACATATGAACTGTTAGTGTATTAAGGCCTCTGTAATACTTACTAGGTAGCATATCTTATTATAGCTACTTCTATCCACTGTTCAGTGATGGTTATGTTAATTATTTGTATTGGGGTTTTTTCCTTGTTTTTCTGTAATTGCACAGAAATTTTAAAATATTTTGGACTTCATTCCACATTAAAAAGGTCTTTGGTTTTTATTTTTATTTTGCAATGTATCTAATGTAACAATTTATTTGTGAGAACTAGTAATTCATTTTACATTATTCCCTAAAGATTTTTTTTTTTTTTACTATTCTTGGAATTACTTTTAGTATTTTTGGGGGTGCTTTGTGTTGTTATATTCTCTAATTTTTTGTTTATGCTTAATATAAAGAGTTTGAACAGAACTGTGAGCAACTGTTTTTTGCCCTATGTAAGGTGTTAAAATGAACCCCAAAACCTTTAATTAGGCCTCACAGTATTATATTATTGGGAAGTATACAGATATACTAAGTAATTGCAGGGAGAAATCTACATTGACGATACTTTTATGCCCTTGCATTTTTTCAAAAGATATAAGATACAATATAAGCATCTGATTAACTGGTAGATTCTACATGTAAGTTAGAACAGTAGTTTATCTGTGGGTTGTTTTTTTTTATATTACTGTTTCCCAAGGCATTTTATTAAACATGATTTTCTTTAAATGCTTTTTGAACCTAGAGAATTCTTTTTCCTATATGAAACTTTATCTTACTCATTTACTTTTATATTAGGAAATACAATTTTTCATGGTGTCTTAATTTAGCCTTCTTTGTTTATTTTTCTTGTCCCTTGATTAATTTATTACAGTGTGTTATTTACCTCAGTCTGCAGTTTTGGAAGATTTTCATATATTATATGTCTCCTCCTACTTTCTTTGCCTTTTCTTTGAATGAGGAAAACAAATAACATTTTCTTCATTCCTTTCTTTTTTTTCTTCCCCTCTTCCAGATGCTGGTTTTGAGTGTGAGTTTGTAGGAGATTACAAAGCATGATGATACGTTGTTAATTACATCACTGTGATTGTCTTCAAAGAGCACTGCTGAAGCATTTGAGAATCCTTAAGAACAGCTTATCGAGAACCTTTATATGCCTTTGACCCTAAACTGAATGCTTTTAAGATTAGTGGCCACTTCTATCTTCCTTGCTCTTGTTGGGATGAGAGGCCTACAAAGAATTATTTGAATGACTGAGTTTTGGCTGGTTTACACAAATCACCGAGATCATAGCTGAGTCATTTTATGTGAGGTGTAAGGAAAATTTAGAACCATGTTATAAACCCAGGGAGTATGTTACTTTTCTTTGTTCTTTTTGTTCTATATTTTCTTATGGTAAGAGAAAAAAAGAGATTTTAGAAGTTCTTGGATGTTTGCAAATCTTTTTATTTTCCCCATGACTCAAATACTTTGGAAATTTTAGGAGGGAAAGCTTTAATTCTTCGAGTTTATTGCAGCATTAACGGGTACAGTGAATTTTACCTGTCTTCCTAGCATTTCCTTTAAGTGATTACAAGCATAAGTTCCTCTTTTATGACTCTTCTTCTGATAGATCTAGCAGGCTACAGAAGTTTTCCAAACTTTATAGGAAATCAAATGCAACTACTGTACAAACATAACCTGAAAATTCTCTTCTGCTGTGTTTGACAACAGTCACACTTTTCCCCTTTAGTAACCCTCAATCCTGGCTTGAGCTGTTAATTAGTCACCTTATACATTAAGGAAAATTAGTATGTGTAAGTACAAATGAAAATAATTTTAAGTGTAAGTCAACATATAAGTGGACACTGGAGGGAGACTGGGGTTAAGAAGGTGAAAAGACAGTAACTAGTTTTCCATCCTAACCAACCCGTCCTAACCATTTCAGACCTGTGTAGAGTGATTTAGTTGCCTTCCTCATTGTCAGGGAGTATGCTACAGTGTGCAATGATTATCTAAGGTAACAGGAGGAAGCAGACAGAGACATTGAGTCACACCTCAAGAGCTATTCCTCTATTGCAGCCCAAGTCTGGTTGGGATCCTTTACCATTGCCTCTTTGTTTTTATGTGGGAAGAAAACACACTAATTAAGCTGCTGCAGTGTCTGAAAAACAGTATCATAGGCACATACTTAGAATGGGAACGTATGTTGGTGGAATGGTATAACTAGGTAAAATAGAAATGGATCCTGAGGAGTTTGGTTCATCAGTGATGTTTTGATGCTTTTCATTGAAATAGGAGTGTAAGTGGACACCTCTTAGCAATAGGACATGCCCTTATCTGCAGTTACAAGTCAATTGTGAAAAATTTGATTAAATGGCAGTGTAGAAACATTTTAATTTCTGTGATTAAAGTAATTCTGACTGCTCTTGGTTTTAGATTTGAGCTGCAATCCAGCCAATAGGTCTGTAAAGCCATTTGACATATATCATTTTAAAGGAGAAAGATGCTGTATAAGTGGATACTTGTATTGTTAATGAGTATGTGGAGGATGGTATGTATCAAGGCATTCTGAAATCCCTGTACCACAGCTCATAGTCTTATTTTTGAAGTAATGAGCCCAGAGGGTGGCAGTGAAGGCAAAGTTATCCAGTTTTGTCCAAGCATTTCTCACAAAGACAAGCCACGCTGAAAAGTAGAGACATTTTAGAAATCACCAGATTACCACTGGTAAAAAGGAACTGGCTGAGGGGAAAAGGGAAATTTCTTTCTGTCTCCAGCTGCCTACAAGAAAAACACACAGGAAACCAAGATCTGAGATTACTGTAATCACTGTGATGTTTTGTACAGGGACAGACCTTGGTTTAATAATTCCTCATACTGAAGGAGAGTGAAAATATTTCAGAATAATGTATCGGGAGTCAATGTTAGTTATGATAGCTGGTGCCATCTGATGGGTGAGAATTGCACTTGTTTCTTCGTTCCTACTCTAACAAAGTTACTAAAAGACAGAAAAGTCTTGAAATCCAGATGGAGTTGAAGAGGTACCTGGATTTCAGTTAGATGCCTCTCTTGTATATGCTTAACACGATTTCCGTTTCATGCAGCAAGATTGTAAAGATTGTGGATTATTATTCTAATAACATATTGAAATAATAAATACTTATTGATAATTTTAAGATGCCTTTTATGTTGCATCCATTTCACTGAAGCACTATTCATGTAAATTATCCATTAATAGATGTTGTTTATATGCAAAGTAAGATTAAATAAAATTCATTTTGAAAGCGAGATTACCTTTTTTTAACACTGACTTATGACTGATTGATATTAGCTAATTATCTGTATTTGAAGTCAAGGAAATCTATGGACAGAAGGTTCACACTTTCTCTAATAATTATAAAAGCTTATAGAATGTCTGAGTCAGAGCAGCTGAAAGGCATATACTTTTCAAATTAATGACTTCTGATGAATGCTAAGAGTGCTCCAAAAAGCATTTCTTGTCAGCTTGTCTATTAGTTACAGGTCTTTGTGCTGTTGTCAGAGTGTGACTGCAATCATATCCATCCCTGACATGAAAAAGTTTTTATTCACACTTGTGGGGTTTGCTTTTAGGAGAAAACTACCATTGTTTTATGGACTGGCTTGTATTCGCATTATATATGTCTGATTTATATACACAAGGTGGCAGTGCTTTGTTTGTAGGTGGTAGTAAGAGATGGAATTAGGTTCCATAAAACCTCTTCCTCTTTTCGGTATGTCTGCACACAGTATGTTACTGTAATATAATTGGCACTGTTTTCATATTCTTATACCCAAAAAATGGAAAAATCCTTCATTAGCAGAAGTATAGAAAAAATGCAATGCTGAATATCTGGTATATTTTCATCTATGTTATTAGAAATGTAGTTAGAAATGTTATTATCTATGTCAATAGAAATACTGATGCATTAAAACATTTTAAAATATATCTTTGAAGGCCTAACCTTTCAACCTTAAAATATTTATAGTACATACAAAATTCTTAATCTGAAAAATTTAGCATTAAAAAAGATCACAAAGACAGCAAACTATGTCACAGTCATCATTTCTGTATAAATTGATGTCTACTTATTATTTAAATTATTTAAATATGTAGTTCAGAGGTCTTGATGCTACAGCGGTTATAGCTGACACTTTAATGCTATCAGAAATATCTAAATCTTTAGCAAAGCAAGTTGATGTTCATATGGAGGTCATACAAGTGAAATAAAAAATACCTAATTCAAAGATCTTGTCCTTCTTGTACCTTGCTGAGCTAGTATTCTTAACATGAGCATGCTTATAACAGTATCATACAATGCAAGGAAACCTTTGTCAGCCAAGATTCATCTGCTATAAATTTTTAAGTGAAAATACAAACTGCAACCAGGAATCAAGAAAAGTCTATTAGGAAAACTCTGTTAGGAAACAGTCAGTCGCATTCTGCACTATTTGCAGTTTTGAAAGGTTCAGAAACACTTACTTTATAAAATTCAAATACGTAAGCAACATATTTGTAAGAAACAAATATTTCAAAAACTTGTTTATGAAGTGCAGTTATAAAATGAATTTGGTGCTGACAGCATTACAAATTAAAGGTATGGATACAAATGCCTTATCTGGTTATACCTATGATGGTCTCTATCTTGTTTGACCGCTTATTAAACAGACAACCTGCTCAGCGGAAAAGCCCAGGTTACAGATTCTGTTAGTGTATTTGGGTCTATACTGGGTTGATGTAATCTTGGGAAAGGATATGATATTGGTTTTCCTGTGATGTGTAACCTGTACACTTCATGATCTGCTTCTTCTGATGATTCTTCCACTTACCACAGAAACATTATTTAACATTGCACTAAGTTAAGTGTCGTTGCTGTCCCAAGCTCCACCACACAGTACGTAAATTTTATTCAGTAGATTGGGGGAGGGGGGAGGGCTGTGAAGTTATCTTGATGGTGCTCATGCCTTATTTAATCACGATGATAAACAAAATTACATCTTGAGGTGCCTAGGACATGGTGATTAATTCTGCCAGAGCCACACAAACAAATTGAACAGGAGAGGGTGATCCTATTAAAATCAACAGAGGAGAAAGATCTCTAGGCATGCATGCTCTGCTGACTGATACTCCCCTTGGTTTTACTATGAGAGAAATAAACAGACCTACTGTCATCATTTTCCCAACAGAACCAGTAAAGGTATTGTACAAAAGTTTAGCCACATATGTGAAGAATTCATCCTAGTACCAGAAGGAAATAATAAGTCTACTCTTTAGTAGAGGCACTGGGGTTATTCTTTTAATGGAGTTGCCTTACTGAAAAAACGTAAATACAATTGTTTGACAACTGGCTAGAATGTGAATATGAAGAGTCTGGCTCTGCATTTTGTGGCACAATTTGGTAGTTGTTTATTTGTTTTAGAAGAAACAAATATCTTATCTTTGAGTGGTTGAATAGTGCTAATTTGTTCCATTCTTGGCTCCAGGCAACAGATTTAGCCTGCCATATCACTACCTATGTGTTTCCTAGTATGTCCACAGCCAACATTAAGTAAAATAAGTCTCCATAAGCACATATGATGCTAAGTGTTGACAACAACTTAAAACTGTCCTCAAGCTAGTCAAGGCCTAATGCCATTTCTGGCAGCATCGCAGAGAATATGTACCTGGAGTTATCGATTCAAAACTACTTGCCATAGCAAAGAATTTTGCATTTATGTTTTATGGAGAAATGTGATTTTTCTTCTGTGTTGAGGATCATTCTCTCTAAACCAGACTTATCCTGTGTACTTGATGCTGAAAGTAACAAGTACAAGACAAAAAAAATGAAACTGGAGCAACGGGTGGAAAATCATCTTTCTGTCCAGTGTGAACACATTGCCTGTGCTTTGTGATTTGCGTTGGCAGCCAGTTCATCTCTAATGGAATTACAGTCCTGCACCTAGAAAGCAAACTTTTAGGCTTCCTACAAATTTTGCCATCTAAAGGCAACTAGAAACTCAAATTTTCCTGTGTATGTCACGTGCAGGCAAGTTTGTAAGAATATAAAAAAGGCTTTTATCCAGATAACCATTCGAATTTATAACATATTACTATTTAGTAATATGTTATAGTACTATATAGTACTATTTCTAGTACTGACTAACAAACTCCTTTATGTGTTCTCCCAATAATCCATGAATCACTTGAGGCTTCCATGTGAACCTTGAAAACTAGTAATTTAATCAGAACTGAGAGAGTGAGAGCACAATCTTTTCCAATTATCTTTGTCAGTGTAACTGGTGAATATCTTAGTACACAGTGGACGCTACTGAAAACAAGGTGTCCTCTGGCGCAGTGTTTATTCTTGAAGTGCAGATGTGCTTATGTTATTTTAGAAATTTCTTCTTACGGTTTTTCTAATGAAGTGCAGGAAATGCAATGGCAGCCACAGAAATTCTGAAAACAAGAGATGTGAGAACAGCTTCGGCAGACTTTATCTGCTTTGAATTGATTTCTTAATAACCTGAAACATTGTGTTGAATGGTGGATGCTTCCTCCAGCTGACCATCAGCATGCTTTTGGTGTCCAGGTTGCTTAGCTGTCTGGAAATAAAAGTGCAAAGTGAACTTATGTCTTCTTGGTACTGTTCCTTCTGTGATTTCTCAGAGTTGCACATATGGAAAATACGTAACATTTTCCTGCCCCCCGCCGTTTCTATCAAGCGCACACACTAGTTACTTTGCTTTCCTCCCATCTTCCCTGGTGAGTGAAGAAATGTGCCCATGTTACGTTTATATAGAAATGACTTCTTACAGAGAGACTGGCAATTCCAACTCTGTTTGACCTGGTTTAAGTGGCTGCCAAGTTTTAGAGCTAAGTCTAATAATGTGGTAGCACTGTCCTTTCCTTGGAAAGCTTCAACCGTCAGCAATGTTTATTACTTTGATGGAATATATTTATATTATATTGTTATTATTTTATTTATAATGGTTTATTGAAAATTCTGTGGAGTCATAGATATATATAAAGATTTATGAATATATCACAGAATTCTTGCCTGAGTTCTCCAGAGAGGCAAATATACAACCCATGGAAATTTCCCTGGCTTTTTGAATATGTAGTTTTTAATTGACTGTGTAATTTCTAATGGTTTAGACAGTTGAACCCTTCTGAGTCCAATTGGATCAGTTTAAGAGATTATTTGAAGCTGTTTCTGATTGTCTTGCAGCAGAACATAATAAACACTGTCATAGCTGAGATACCATTAAGGAATTAGATTACTGTTTTTCTTCTGTTTCAGTGCAAAGTTAGCTGAGGCTTGCTGGAAAGACAACTAAACTTAGACTGTCAAGATTTAGGATATTTACATCAATAAACAGAGGATCTCAGCTAGGAGATGATATGAACTTTTGGTTGTGATTGTTTTTAAGTGTTTCTCATGTATTAGTAAGAAAAAATTATCAAACTCCTAAAATTTGAGTCAAAATCCTCCTACTTGGTCTTAAGCTTTTTTTTTCTCTTATTTCAGGTGGCAATTTATTACATTTTTACAAGTAGATCGCTTTGGGGTTGCCGATGAGACAACACTGGCTGCAAATGCAAGTGCAGGCAGATACCACAAAGTGATGTTTCTTGTATGAAAAATATAAACAGTGCTATGATACACCAAACAGAAATAATTGCCTGCATGCTCAGTGAACACCCTAACAAAGTCTATCTCAACAAGACTCAAGGTGCCCTAAGATAGGAGAAACTTAAAAAAATTTCTTCAGTTTTATCTTATTGTGTAAAGCATCTGTCATCACCATATCATGTAAAAATTCAAGTCCAGAATTTAGGTATACTAGCTCTTAAAGTTTAGTTTTACTTTACAGATTTTAACTATTGAATTAACCTACCTGTTGAAACTTTTGTATTAACTAACTTACAACAGCAATTTAGTCTAATTCTCTGATTGTTTTGGGGGGAATATTTTAAATCAGGAGCAGAAACAAATGTCTCCTTCATCTTACTGTGTTTGTAGTTGCTCAGTTAGGAATTTTCCAGCTACTGAAAAATTCCATGTTTTCTCACTACAGCTTAAAAGGACATATAGTATCCTGGTATTCTGTCAAACCAGATTATTTTCCAGTAAGATTAAATGAAAAATTATTCTATTAAGTTATTCTGTTAATTGAATAATATTAAGTGAAGTTTATACATTATTAGGTGGCATTAAAATGTGTATTTACAGAATATAATTTGCAGTCTACTGAGATAATGACACAGAAAGAAGTACTACTTTTTCATTTTCTAATAAATATTTTTGCTAGTGTCTTGTCTGAGTTAAAAGGTGGCAATTTTACTTCATACAAGGCATAGACAGTACTGTCAT
>VXBW01006286.1:32240-44281 GCA_013400375.1 Thinocorus orbignyianus
TTTTTTCCTACTGTTTAGTCAAAGTAGCTAAAGACTGTGGACATTATTTCACTTAGAGTCCAAGTTGTCGCTAAGAACAGGATTGGAGCTAGCACTATCTGGAAGGAATAAAGGATATAATCATAAAGGCCACACAGGCAAATACTTTTGTCCTTTGCTCCTGGATTTGAGTGACTGACTGCATCTAAAATTTATTCTCAAATGCTGCATTTCTAGCACTCTTTATTTGTTATGACAAGCTTGTAAATATGTAATGGCACTCTTTATGGGAGGGGGAACAGGGAGAACTTCCTTTCTTCACAGTTGAACTGATTTTCTTTGAAGCCGGAGAACGGCCAACATCCTGAGACTGAAGCATACAAGGATGCTGAAGGATGCACATGCAGATATGTTTATGTGCAGATAATACAAATTTGACCTCAATTGATTGAAAATTTGTGTAACAGAAGCTGTAGGGAAAATTAGGTAGTCCTTTGTGTCAACTTGACTGTCTTAAGATATTGTTAGATGCCAATTCTTATATTGTATTTTTGATCAATTAATTGTCTCTCATAAGGAAAAAACACCAGAAATAATTTGAAAAATTACAGACATTAGATAAAATTTTCAAAATATTTTCATAAGTTCAGAGTTTTTATCCAAGGTAAGAAGTTTTTCATAGTCTCTGTACACTGCTAAATTGACATATGTGGTAAGAATTAATAAAAGATTATTTGAACTGTAATGTCCATTCACTTTTCAGTTACATCTTATTTGTGGAAATGTCCAAGGATCATACTGACTAATAAAATACAGGATAACGATTTTCTGTTTATCCATATCTTAATATTAGCAATAAATTCTCATTACTAGGAAATATTTTTCTGGAATAAATGATTTTAAAAATCTCTGTCTGAACCTAGTTGATCTCAGTAAGCCAGTAACAAAAATAAGTATCTTGTTCAAAATCATGTCTTACAGGAACAGAAGTTTTTCTTGTACATAGAATGTACTTAATGCTCTAAATCTGTTTTTTAGGAAAATAATGGGATGAAAATATGTAATTCTGAGGTTAGTCTATATTTAAAAGGATAGTCCTGGTGTAACTTCTAAAAGTAAAATATCTGTCACACTTGCTAGACTTCTTAGCAGATAAATTGTAAGTTCAAACAAGTATAGAATCTGGAGGTTCACTCTTTTTTTCTTCCATGTCAGGGGTTACCATGTTAAATATTTCTCTCCTTTCTTTGTGCATGCATACGGTAGGGCAATCTTTTCCCAATGACAAGCATGGCAAAAATTTTCTAAGTATTAGGCTATCTCAGTTTTCAAGGGTTTAAAATTTATGATAATGGTAAAGGAACTATGATTAAGGGACTCAGAGGCATGCTGGTTTATTAGTAGTTGTGAATTTTCCATCTAGATTTTATAAGAAGGACGCAGAGGGAGGACAAATACATATGAAGTGCTATCATTCAGTTATCGTTTTACTGTAAGCTGTAAGAACTAGGTGGCTGCTTTTAAAATCTAAAATTGGCAGCATGAATGGTTAAATCAGATTGGGAGATAATCTGTTGGTGGTGGCAAATGGAGGAAAGGGTCCCTGAGGGTGTCAGTATGTTTTCCGAAAGTTATGGCAAATTAAGAAATACCTTTTTTTTTTTTTTTCAAAATCAGCAAGTAACTTAATTTTGTATACTCTAGGAGGGTTTATTTAAGAGACAGAATAGATCATTGGGTAATTGATCTGAAAATTAAAGAGGAGTGTATTGGATCTGAAGAAATTCTTAGGATTTATCCTATAAAATACACTTTTAAAAATGTCTCTGTGTAGAGAATGGCACAATAGTCATGCTGCATAACTGAAAATATAATTTATGAACTATATTTTTGAGTACTACATTATAAACAGTGCAGTTGTTAACATTAGTATAGGCTTGGTTGCAAGTATATAAGCTCCTATGTTACAAGACAGTTTTAGTTTTCATATTCATTTTCTTGCTTGCAGGGAATCAAACAAGGAGATTAACAGAAAAAAACCTTATGTGTTTCATTGCAAATTTATCATAGTTTTGACAAGGCAAACAAATGACCTGTCTTCTCATCTAGACAAGCTTCTCTAGCAACACATTGGAACACCAGTGGCATGTAGCATTTCATGACCTGATGAATGCTGACTCCTGCAATAATCACTGAAGAAATACAAGCATGATTTTAAAATCACATTTTCTGGTCTTTTGTCCTTATTACAGTGCGTTTATAGTTCTTCCCTGGAAGAAAACTCTCCAAGCTTTAATCTTGTGATAGAAACTTTCCAAAGTTACACAGTAATGAAGAAATGAAAACTTATATTTGTATTATTTTCCAAAGGACTTGTCTATTTATATTTCAAGCAACTCATATATTCAAAGACTTATGGGAATATTGATATAAAAGCATTCAATGTAAAATAATATTTTTCTCCAGTGTGTACCTGTAGCCATATGCATTTTCAGTGAATTGAATGGAACAATTCAGAAAATGAAGAGATTGAGATAAGGTTCATTACACTCGCGGATTATGCTGTTGCTTTTTAAAATTTTCTAAAAGATATTCTGCTGTCTTTTAACTGTGATTGTATTGTATGTGTCTTCCAGATGTGTGGAGGTGATTGCCAAAGAAGGCCGAAACCTGAAAGAGTTGTACTTAGTATCCTGTAAGATCACTGATTATGGTATGTAATATACCTTTAAGTTTGTTTTTGTGAAGATTGATCTCTACTAGCTATGCACAGGTCTCTTATGTGTAGGAAAGTGTTGGAAATGTGTAGATAAAAATTTTCAGAACCTCTATCCGTAAAAATAAGAAATGTACAAAAGGTGTTTGACATGCTTAAAAATCTCTGTGGTTAGAAGTATTAAAGTCAGTGTATGTATGTGCTGCAAAGTGTTTCTTACAGAACTGACAGTTATGGGGCAGACCTGGTAGAGTGCCCTTTGAATTGTCCTGAAGACCAGTCATTTGACAGAAAAACCAAAAATACATGTACATCTCTATATACTGTAAATGCATAACTAAGCAACTATGAGTGTGTATTGATTGACAAATTTATTCATCTGCTTGTGACATCTGAACTGAAAATGAAAAATAAGCTGTAGCAAAGTAGAATGTATAAGCATAATTTATGCTTTGTTAAGGAAGTAAAAACTTTGCCTTAGATTAAAAATGTGATAGCAAGGGAATATTAATGAGTCTAACAAGAATGTGGCAGGGTGGAGCCAGGCTTCACCCTTTTCCTTTTTTCCTTTTTCATTTATTTCCTGGCACTTCAGTACCAGACTTTCACACTGATGCTGTTAAGTTAAAAAAGTGAGTTCCTTACAGTGCTGTAAGCTCAATTTGTTCTTGAACTTCCTTTATCAAAGCAGCTGCCTCTTTTCTACAAAGTGAAGAGAAAAGTCGTTCTCTTCTTCAGATGCTTTTCAAGCACTCATGTCCTCCACACCTTTGTATTTGTGGCAAGTAGAGGAAATCAGCTGAGAAGCTGATTCTTGTGGGTTCATTCAGGTGGTCTTCCGTGATCTTACAAAGACTTACAGCTTCGCATTCATAGTTGTTCAGGCTCCACCAAGAAGTAGGGAAGTAGTTTCTGAAGCTCTCTGAGGCCGTGACTTGGTGGGAGCAAATAGCCATGTATAGCTGGGCTTTTTTGTTTGGTAATCCTGTCATTGTCCTTGCTTCGGAAATTAAAATCTTAACACCATTTTTAAATTGTAACTGCCCACATTTTTTCACTTTTAAAACATACCTGGTAGACCTGGTAACCAGATTTCATGCAGCTTGATGGAGTACAGATGCAGGCATGTAGTACAGATGCAGGATTTTTAAAGACTTCTTTGAAACTCCTCACCAACAATTTTTGATGCTACAGTAGTTAGTGGAGTTTTGAATTCTAGGGCAAGATCATAATTGCTTAGCAATTCGACTGGAAGAAGATTAGCGATATTGCTAATTTCCAACAAAATTTGTAATCATTTGAGACATTAATTAAGCAAAAATATTAATAATAATTGCAATAAACAAAAAAAATATTACAGCAAAACCTGTTATTATGGCCCTGCAATTTTTGCAATAGATCTGTATGTGTGAGGTAATTTCTTATACTCTAGTGAAGACTATGAAGTGTGAACTTTGTCATTTTATTAATTTCATTATTTTGCTTCTGATTTCTACGATAAGACGGTATGCAGAACTACCAGACAGACATGCTTGCTTGCAATTAGTATTTTTAAAACACACTAAAATACTAAATTTTATTTTAAAGCCTAAAATATTAATTAAAAAACTGTGCACCCTAATAATCAGCATTCCTTTCTCAGACATTTTGCCACCCAGAAAAATGTTTTATTATATTATACAAAATGACTGAAAGATGAGGATGCAGAGAGGAATTGATGTGTACATAACAAGAGTTGCTAACTTATGAGAAGAATATATTGCTCTATTTCTCGTTGCTTTACAAAATGGTTGGGTTTGGGTTTTTGTGTATGCAAAAAATTGTATTTTGATGACTTTGAAAAACTTATAGAATGATATCTTTCTTTGTCTAGTATAATTTTCTAAAAATTCATTTTTAAGAATCCATTTTAAAAACCCATGCTACAATGTAACATGTTAGGATGTTTAAAATTAGTTTAAAAGTTTCTTTACATCCAGTGCATTGTTACATGCTGAATAATCACTAGAATTTACCTAGACCGACAGGAGAGACTGATTTATTATAATCTTTGAGTTAAACACCTGTTTGCCGAAGAACACAGACAGAGTGAAGTTTAAGCTGACATTAGCTCCTCGTATCATTTTGCCCTTTTGTTAAACAATCATGAATTAAGCTTGGATTGTCAGTGTTATCTTTGAATTTCCTGCCTTTTGTTGATTTGTGTCACAGCCCTAACTTTACTTAAACATAGAGGGGTTTGTATTTAAGCTTTTACTAAGAACTAGTAAGAAAGCCGGGTTTTCTCAGCTGTGGGGAGACTGTGTCAAATGAATTAGGTTGATGTGAAGATGTATGGCAGTGAGCTAGGGCAGCAAGCACACACAGAATTGTGCAACTGTCTTTTCAATTTTATGCTCTAGTTCTGGATTTTATTGATATCCTTAGTGCTGGGAATTTGTTTTAAGTAAATTATTACTTATAAAGTTTGTAATGGTGCAGCTCTGAAACGTGAGATTTTGTGTTCAAAGGTGAAAAGATTTGATGAGACTAGCCTGTGAAACAAGAGTGGATGTTAGACCACTGTTTTTTGTCTGCATGTGCAGAGTCATTTCAAGGCAGACTTTAAAATGCAAGCTTCCAATGTGAGAAAAAAGAAAAAGAAAAAAAGGAAAGGGAAAAAAGAAAAAAAACAAAACAAAAATAAATTAAAAAAAAAAACCCACACCAAGACCACCAACCCCAAAAAACCCACAAAAACCAACTTTTGAAAAAAGGTTTGGAAGGAATCAGTACTTTGTGCAGTTGCACCATGAGAAATCGCTAAAGAAATATCTGAAAAAGTGGCCAAAAGTCATTAATAGGCATGCAGTTAGCACAGTTCAGTGAATATGTTTATCTCATAGCAATTCCTGTCAGAAGATGACAGTTGTCTCGATAGTTGTCTCATAGAATTTCTGTTACCTAACAGTTCTGGATTTTACCTAACTTAAAAAGTCTCTATTTCCAGTTTTAAAGTAATTGCACAAAGCTTTTCAGATGTAATGCTTGGCACAAGGACCTGAGGTGAACTGTGGTATTTTGCTGATACCTTTAAGACTGAATATTGAAAGAGGTCTCTAGATACATAGCCTTTTTGTTTTCTAAAATTGTGAGTATTCTGTTTTCATATTGCCTTTTTTCATCATTTACTGATGTATTTAGTGTCTCTGAGGACGCATGAGTTTTTAAAAGGTTTTTCTTCTATATGGATGTTTGCTGAGGAAAAGAAAAAAAAATAGTTTCAGCAAACTATAATTGAATTACATAGTTTTTATTTTAAAATAGCTGTTACAAGTGGATGTCTGGAGGACTAAGTTAGTATTTATGCTCAATTAAGTCCAACTGTCACAAGACAAAATATGACCGTAGGTTGCACTTTTTTATTTCATAACTAGATTATGGATTTTCTGGGAACTGGGATATAGCTGACAATGTCAAAATAGTTTTGCAAAATGCTGTTAAACTCTAATGTTTTAGTATTTAGGTTGCATATGCTTTCTATATTGAAATAGAATATTTCAATTATAAGGGGATCGGATCTTAATACTGAATAATACAGATAAATCCCATAAAAGTCACTTAAGTTTTCTCTCCAATATTTAGCATTTGTTATGTAAATCATAAAAAGTAAGCGTACTGTGAGTATTTCCTCATGAAAGAATCTTTAATTTCTGTTTCTCACTTGGTTTAGCAAATCTCTCTAATCCTTGATCTTGCTAGAACTATTTCTTTCTTACTTTTAGCCTTTTTAAATATGTTTTTAAAACACCGTGTCTCTTGTACAGTATTACATGGAAGGGAAATGTATTTCTGGTGGCATAAATGCAGCACTTATGGATAGACAGAATGAAACAGGTAGTAAATACATTTTTGAGTAAAAAAGATTTCATTCTTACACTTTACTGTTTTGCAATCTCTTACTTAGTTTATATAATTTAAATAAATACAGCTTTCATTTTCTCTTTCAAAATTATTTTTATTTTTGTGCTATATTTAATTTTAAGTTACCTTTCCTTTCAGAATCAATCTTTCCCGTATTATGCTTTTCTGTACTGTGTGCATTTCTTTCTTTTTTGTACTCTTTTAATGACCCAATGCATGCAAACAATAATCATACTGAGAGCTATGTTTTTGTCTGTGAGTAAGTGAACAGATAATTTTTTAAGGTCTGGGGCCTTTGTTATTGTTTTTAGTAGTTATCTATGTTCTGCATATATATATGTCTGTATGTGTATTAAATGGTGGTATTATATTATCTAATTACTTTATATATTTATTGCTGTATACATATGAAAGGAAAAGAATAGTTATATATTGCTTTCTTATAAACTTACCTTTTCTTCCTTTCCACAAAAGCATTTTTTCTCTACTTTTTGTTCTGTTACTTAATGATTCAGAGACCTGAACACACTGAAGTAAATCAGCAGAATTGATGATGTTTAATGCCAATTTTGAGGCTTTCTTAGGCTTAGTTTTGAGGTTTCTTTTCCCTGGATATGCTGCAATTGCAGCTCCAGTAGACTGTAATAATGAATTACCTGAAGAATAAGTAGGTGGTAAACGATCTATATCTTGTATGCATTAATGATACTTACTTTAGCAAAATCTCTAACAGCTAGTAAAAGGGTTTTGTTTACTTTTATATTAAAATGTTAATTCTTTCAGAATTCTGAAGCGAATATTTCTATAGAAATCCTGGAAATTAATAAAGATCAGGGAAAGTTTATTCTAGCAATAGAAGTGAGTTAGAAAGTTTTATGTAGTTTAACAAACCAGCAGTACATAGTATAACTTATTATCCCTTCCACCATTCAAATGGCATTACTGATTATATTGGAGTGTGCGGAGTGAAGATTTGGAGCCTTTTCAGGTATTTCAGAACCTCTGTGCATTTCCCTCTAGCTGGGAGAAAAAATTATAGAGTATACAGCTTTTGTAAGGTTGTTTTTCAGCTTTTAGGTGTCATTTTTCCAGAAGGGATTCTGTTAGCATTGAAACCAAAAGGTTTATTAATGTCAGGAAAGATAGCTGCATACTCCTGTATTTTGAGTTTGGGACCCTATCAGAGGACATCTGTAGTTCTGCTGAGAGTGTTCACAGAGTGAATAGATGACTTTAGTCATCTGTTTGGAGTTTTAGGTAGAAATTGTTAATAAGAAAAAATCAAATTAAAACTTTAGCTAAAGTAATCCCTGAAGCAGAATACAAGCCCCTGAACAGTATGTCAGCACCATATATAATTCATAACTATCGAAAAACAAATTTTCTTTCTGTAAGTTTTATCAGTGTTCCGAATGACACTAAAATTTCATGCCGTTTTCTTTAGGAGTTGATTTGAGATACCACCGTGCATCTTCAAGAACCATACAGTGAGATAAATTGCTGCAATAGCGTATTTCTCAAATCACAGATAGTTGTAAATCTTTTGCCCTACAGTAGATGATAAATGATTTTCTCTTTGAGCAATGAGATGATACAAACTTCCAAACTATTTCTTGTCATTCTATAATGTGGGTTGTGCCCCTTAACCTGTACTCTTAAAAATAATGTAGTATAATAGCCAGTTGGAGGAAGCTGGACGTAGATACACTTTAGAATCACCAAGATGAACGGAACAGAAGCCTATGATTTCTACGTATTTTGTTCCCAGTTGGTTGTTCTAAATGTGGAAAATGGAAACATTATTGTAGTTCAGGTTTGTTTTCTCTTGTAGCCATCCACAGGTGCTGTTGTTTTTATTTAATTTCTCCTGTGGGAAATGTAGTGGTTTGGGTTGTTAATTCAATTATTTGGAGACAAACTCAGCAGTAGTGTATCAGTCATAATAGAAAGTTTAATTTTCTACTTTTTTATCTCTAGAGGTAGGTGCTTCTGTTAATCTTTGAATAAAGGTGCCTCATTTTTGAGTACCAAAACACAAAATATATTTCTGATATAACAAAAATTGAAATGGCCACAACCTATGCCTGTGTTGCCAGAAATACATTTTCAGGTTTTTATTTATTCATTTGCTGTATTTACTGTCTTAAGAAACTGCACTTTAATACTGAAGTTTCATTTGACCAAGGACCCAGCTTCTGTTCTTATATGATATTTGTATTTCCTGTTTTATATGACCTTTAAAAAATAACACATGGCTTTATTCCATCAGTGTTCATGTTATACCTGTATTGAAAATAGTGTGCTAGATACTACAACACAGCAAAAATATTTTCGAAACTATAATATCTAAAATCTTGGGTTTTGTGGCTCCAGACTGATTTAAAGGGCAAATAAATTATTATCTGGAAACTGTGTAATTATGGTCATACTATGAACATTAAGGTCAGTGCAATTTGGTTTTTTACTTTGATAAAAAAACCCAAACTACCAAATAAGTGTATTGTCACTTTACATTTTTTTCTTATCATTCATTTCAAATAGTATCTGTTAATTTCACACTGAAATGGAGAATGCCATTCCCAACAGAACACTTGCTTTGCAATCAGAGGTAGATTTACACGATAAAAACAACCATGGAACTTGTATTTGACATGAATCTATCTCTGATTTGGTTAGAATATAATTTAATTTAAAAGTTTAAAACATCTAATACTTTCTGACAAATAGCAATAATGACTCACATTAACACCCTGTTGCTATAGTCCACTTTTAGATTTAATTCATTGAACTTCTGAATTAATTTAAAATGTGCCCCCAACCACTTTAGTTTCTGAGTAGCAATTACCAGTACACTTAAAAAAACCCATACATTAGCTATGTTTAAAATTATTATTATAAACCCTAGTATTAGTCTCAGTGGAGGTTATTTAAGGGTCCCTCGTAATTCTGAATTTAAAAGCAACATTTGTGGGTTTAAGTGAGAGAAAACAGAAATCAAAAGGAAAAAAACAGGAATTTACCAAGTATTTTTCCGTACAGTCAGTTATAGTATAAAACTCTGGTTGATATTCATAGTCATACCAGTGAAGAGTTGAACCATATTTTAAAGTGACTCTGCTGGTTTGTACTTACAATTTATTTCTTCTAAATTCTGGGAGCTAGTTTTACGATCCCCTTTTTAATGCATTATAAAATATATTTTAACAAATTACGTTTTAAAATTAGTATGTCACTTCAGTGTTACCTAAATAAAACTGTTTATTTTCTTGAAACAGTATCTATAATGGAGATTTCCTTTCAGAGTGCTTAAATATGATAACTGTTGTTTGAACTTCTTGACAAGTAATATGGTTGTTGCAATGTAATTACTCAAAGTAAGTTGAGATTTTAAAAATACTAAATTTTGGTGATAGGATTGTCTTTCTATATTCTATTTTGTAACTTCTCTTGACTAGTTGTTGACTTCCAGATTCAACTGATTGAATACTGAGATTACTGAAGGGAGGCTCGTTTTTACCATAATCTGACTGTCTGCCTACCTTAAGAAACATATTAAGTACTTCATGGAAATACTAATAATGCTATTATTTTGAATACCTAAATTAAAGGGGAGGTTAGATGAAGGGAAGGGGAAGTGGACGACACACACCAAACATTATTCTGTTCCTTTAATCGTTTCTGTAGTCTCAGGGATTGCATTAAGAGACCAAATACCTAGAAATATATTTTTTTCTTTAAATTCTTGAAAAAACACTGATTTAAGGTACTGGTGTAGTTCATTAGAGTAGAAATAAAACCAAATGGCTAATAGCACAGCAATACAATAAACATTGGTTCAGAGACTTTTTTTTTTTTAAATAAATAATGCAACTGCTTAACAAAAGCAGTTCAATGGTTAAATGGTTTTAAGAATGGAGAGAAGATTTAAATTGTAAATCTATGTATGCCTTGTGGCATAGTACCAAGGCTTCATTATGTATGTACATTAATAGATCTCTTATGTTTAAGTATGCCATCTGTGGCCAAATATTTAAATATTAAGAAGTAGAGAATGTATGATTTTTTTTTTATTCTTGTTCGTTTGAAACATGAATTATGAGTCAACAGCAAAAATAGTAATAAGCTTCTAATAACATGAGTCTTTATCAACTTTTCTAAGAACAGAAGATGCATCTAAAATATATTTTATGTTAGGTAATGAAGTGAAATGATTGGTATTTCTGTTCTGCGTTCCTTTAACTGTGGTGGTTTGGAGTTAGCTTTGCTGTGAAAAAAGCATTTGATTTTTACCTTTCTAATGAAGTATACAAAGAAGTTCGTGTTGTCTTTGTAAACTCTTTCCACACACCAGTAGAAAAGAGTGTAGAAACTGTTCCGTTACTGATGTAGGGAACATGATTCACTTCACAGATAATCTGAAAGGCAAGTATTATTGTGATTTCAAAAATTAATAAATTGACATAAAAACTTTAGTTTGGTCAACTTCAAAGATTTGAAGAGTTTTCTGTAAAAAGTTATCTCAAAGTAGCTTTTAAGTTAGGTATTTTAGTTCCTCTTAGATCAAGTGAGATCATTTTAGCTTTAGAAATGTCAAGTGTCTTTCTGAAACACTCAGACAACAAGGTTACTTTATTTGCAGTTCTTTTTGGCTTGGTGCCATTGCCCCTAATTTTTAGTTCTACATAATGAACCATATTAATTTTAAGTACATGATAACTAATACAGAAGCATGGTAAAATATGTCCAAAAATAAATGCATACAAAGTATAGTACAAAGGGAGAGACATAAAAGTGGATGAAGGGAATTCTTTCATAATGTAAGAAAAAAGATTTTGTGTATATGGGTGGGGTGTTTTTTTAAATATGCCATTTGGGTTCTTCTATTCATTTTTATAGGTATTTTTTAACTGGTACATTCTATAAGTTCCATTATGTCAACCTGTTAAGATGCTTTAAAAAGAAAATACAAGTATTAGGAATGTTTGAATGTTATTAGCTAGATATAGTGATCCAGTTTTACAAAATTCTAAAACTTTTCAGTAATCTGAAAGTTCTAATACTTAATAGCTTTTGTCCACATCAATGTTTTGTTGGGTTTTTTCAAACTTTTAAAACAGAATTTATGTCTACAGGATGTGACGATGTTATCTTTTAG
The DNA here is from genome assembly GCA_013400375.1 of Thinocorus orbignyianus. Lineage (NCBI taxonomy): Eukaryota > Metazoa > Chordata > Aves > Ciconiiformes > Thinocoridae > Thinocorus > Thinocorus orbignyianus. The sequence goes on from VXBW01006286.1 coordinate 43,994, forward strand.
GAACTCAGGAACTTTAGGAGCTTGGTAGTTCTGTTATTAATGGATATTAGAATAAATATGAAATGCAAAAGAAATTTCCAATACTACCAAAATTTGAAAACACTGAAAATGTAGCTTACATTTTGCATAAATAATTTTATTTGGAAGATGTAGTAACAGCATCTCTCTCTGCTTCAAGTGTGGAAGCATATATGTTCCTTGATATAAATCTGTAGGCCTATATCAATAATAATAGTCTACTGTCAAATTTATGCTTAAAATCACTGGAGCTCTTCTTTTTTTTTTTTT
>VXBW01006286.1:44304-60835 GCA_013400375.1 Thinocorus orbignyianus
TTTCTTTTTTTTTTTTCTATCTGAAATGTTAATACAAGCTTGTCAACACTTCTAGAAGTTTAGTCCCTTACCTGTGTTTTCTTAAATAACTCATTAGTTCATGCATCTTGCTTTCGAGTACCTGAACTAATGCCCCTTAAATTAAAGGATTTTCTCAGTTTAAGTATCTGTCAGGTGTCTTGTCTGCTCAAACATACAAAGAAAGCATCGTAGAATATCTGTGTGCTTTAAAAAAAATTACTATCCTGAAGTTCAGCAAGCAGGAAACAAAAACGTCAAGGATGAAATTAGAGTTGTTCATCAGTTTGTTTATGGTTTGTAAGAGTTTGTCAAAGACCTAGGTCTTGTTCCATTAGAGATTGAGCATGAAGATGAACATACTTTTGTGGTATAATCAGAAAATCATAGAAATTCTGGTTGAAAGGGACCTCTGTGAGTCACACAGTCCAGTCTTGCACTTAAGGTGGGGCTTACACCAGCCCTGGGTAAGGTTCACTGTGGTGAGGTCTAGCTATTTCTTGAAGACCTCTAGGGACAGAAATTCCACTGCATCTGCGGACAATGTTTCAGTGCGGCACTTGCACTTCTAAAGATTTATTATTTTTTTTTCGTAATGCCCAACCTAAACTTAACAAGCCACAATCTGGTCATTGATCTTGGTTCATCCTTTGGTGAGCTTGTGAGTCAGCTTTGACTCCATCATTCTTGTAACCACCCATACAACTTAGAACTTAATACAGTAGTGTGCACGTGGGAAGAATAAATGTGTCATTTTTGCATCTGAACTGGATCTGGAACTTAATAAATTCAGGAGTGAACAAATGTTAACAAATACTCGTAAAAAAAAAATCTATTTCTTGGTTGGCCAAAAATGGCTTTTCCTGTCAGGAGATTTTTATGCTGCACATTTATCACATTAAATTTTTCCTTATGCCACAAGCACTGTTTTCTCTATTTCCTTTTAACTTATTAATTGAATATTAAAAAAAAGAAAAAAGAAAAAAAAAGCCTTGAGAATTAATTGTATTTATTTTCTTTTTGCAGTTAGCTTGAAATATCATTAAGTCAGTGACAGTGTTGCCTATAGCTTTATTTTAAACCAGTGAGGATATTGGGAAAAACATAAAACCTTCTTTTGGCTGCTTGGATATTGCTAAATCTTAGTGTAGGTAAACCACAAGCTGTTTAAGTTTCATTTTGTTTTGAAAGCAAACACAATGAAAAAATCTCCTTATATTTGAACAGCAATACAGGTTAAAGTTCTCTAATGTCCTAACCTACTAGCTCTGCTGATAGTATCTCTGTTATGAAAAGTGAAAGAGATCATAGTATTCAATGGATGCAGCCTAGTAGAAGGACACACAGCAAAATGACTTAAACCAGTTGCAGGTCTGGTGTAACAAATCCCAAATTATGTGTATTGTACATCTCCTATACTCCTTTCACTTTTCATCTGAATACCTGCTGTTTCCCTAGAAGTAGAGGTTTGTACCCCTTTTCACCAATGAAATGGAAAATAGCAGTGGAATGTAGCCATTACTGTTAGTCTACAATGTGATCTTTATCTTTCCTTCCACCACCATAAAGCTTTGTTGTCTGACTTAGTGTTATCTGTTTTTCTCGATCAATGTTTGGGCTGAACAAAAACAGTGTAACAGAGTTTGGAAGCTATTTCCAAACCCAGACTTGAGGAGTCGGGGTCATAAGTTACGATGTCCTGAAGTGGCATTGCTGTACCTGTTTTTGGAACTTGGTCACACAGGGCAAACCAAAACTGCTGACTGGGAGCATAATATCCTTTAGGTTTTTTGATACTTCAGATCGCAAGGCAGAAAGGTGACACTATATGGAAAGTTACTCAGAGCTGCTCTTTTAAGGAAAAAATAGTAACATGTTTAAAATTTCACACCCTTTTCTTTGATTTGTGCATTTTAGTTACATCACATTCATCAGAGTGACTGTGGCCGGTGTGTTTCGTGTTGAATCTAATGGCACCAGAATGTGTGAGGAGTTCTTTACCCCACGTACTGGAATTCAATGGAAAACTTTTTTCTTTCTTTCTGGGTCCACATGGGGATGGTTTAGATCAGAGTAGTTCTTGTATATGCTGAGAAAGTGGAAAAATACGCTGATAGGGAATTCTCTGTGAAAAAGAGGTACTTTATTTAGGGTGATACTTTTGGCAGCTATTAACCAGTATAATTACTTGATCCAAGTCTTGAATTTTTTGCCTGTAGATCCTCAAAGTGATGCCTGTGCCTGTCACTGAAAGAAATGATAATACCCACAGATTTCACTTTGGTTACTTAAATCATCTCTTTTTTTCTCTTTGCTGGCTTAGGGACAAATCAGTTCTTTATTTTACCTAATGTAATTCAACAATTTTATATAAACAGAACTTGTTTTCTCTACCATACTGTGTTTTTGCCAGACAATTAAAGGAGGATTAAGAAATCATTCTGGTCAAATGTTATTACTAAGAAAAAAAAAGAAGGAAAAAAAAATCTATTTTGTCCTTTAGTCAATAGTTATACAAGTACACCTTGAAACTAATAGAGACTGCAAACTGAAAGAAACCTAATTCATTGAGCTCTCTATTCCTCCTGCAATCCATATTTTCTTATGAGCTATGATTTATGACCTGTGAGGTTTTGCACAGGTTCTGTAGAAGAGGCTAAAAGATGCACTGGTTTTGTATCTGCACAAAATCTTTTTGTGATTTTATGTAGAGGGGTTTGCTAACAGCCATGTTAGCAAACATACAAAAACATACATGTATGTTTTCACATGCATGCATTTAACCAAAACTGCACATGCATGCACAAACATGCACACAGAAAAAATACCTTGTATGAATGTTCTTTCTTTACATTTTTCTCTAATATAATCACAATTGAAAATTAAGATTATTTAGAGTACAGAAACAGCACACATTTTACAAGGATGTCTTTGGGAGCGAAGAAAGAGGATTAAATAAAAGTCTAAAATAATTTTTTTCCTGTTTTACTTACTTGTAATGCAGTTGAACGTTTTGTAAGTCAAGATTACTGGTGAATTTCTTCACATGAATTCCTGTTATTTTTTAATCAAAATAAAAAGGTCAACAATGTAGTCCTTCTGGTAAAATAAAGCACAATTTGATTACTTTCCACTAATGCATAAAACCATTTAATTTGATTTTAGGAAGAGGAAGGTCTCTAATGGAAGGGAAATGGACTGTGTAAATTAGGTGCACCCACTTATATTTACCTCTGTTCATGCAATTGTAAATATTGCTGCTAGTGCCCAACAAAGAAATTACAATACTTGAATCATAAACAAATTTGGGAAATATATATGAAGTGCTTAGAAACAAAGCCTTTCAAATTTACAAAGTGCCTGAATCTCATTGCGGTATCTAACTGTGCTGTGGTATTAAAAACAAAGCAAACAAAAAAACCCAAAAACAAACAAAAACAAACATAAAAAAACCCCCAACCCCAAAGGCAATTCTGAAAGCTGTGGAAACTAGTGTTACAACCCATCCCACAAGAACCCAGTTCCCCAGTTCATAGTGATTTAATTAAATGTACAGGTCATATGGGGGGATTGATTGTTTCAGATAACATACAGATACCCTGTAATACTTTTTTAGTATAGGTTCATGCAGGTCTTCCGTTAGATGGATGTAATTACCTATCCACACATCTGTGCTCTGTTCCTTATGTAAGATGGCTCTGATTCTCTAATCATCGTAGTTGCAACTTTGTGCATTACCACTCATCTGATTACCAAAGATTCCGATACTAGAGACTTTGAAGCACCTCACAGTTTGCAGATACAAAGTCCATAATCTTGAATCAAGATTTAACAAAGAAGCATTTGTGTAGTTCCTGTGGGAAGTGGCTTAGAACTGCACACAGAAAGTTAAGCTTATTACTGTACTTGATAATGGAGCTACTGACAGGTCTTTTGTTGAACACGAGTTGGTGCACATCAGATTGTGAAAGATGGAGAGCCTTGTTAGTTTTTTTGCTGACATGGACTTTAAATCTTGAACATCTGATGATATCACATAGGGAATAAAAGCAGCTTTAGATGTATGGGAATAAAAGCAAGAGAATTCAAAATAAAACCTATCAGTCACAGCAATAACATGTGCAGCCACAGTTTAGGGAAAAAATCCTTGGGTTTTTTGCTGTCAGCTGGAACTTTGGTCTGTTCTGGAATTCAGAAAAGATTCTCTCTACTTTTCAAAGTTTTAATTGACTATGTAAAATATTTTCAAATTCTGCTACACTGAATACAACATTTATGGTAACTTTCAACTCTGTTGATGGTCTCAGAGCAACCTGATTCTGGTTTGGAGACATCAGTCAGCCTTCACTGTCATGTTCCAGAATGTTTGGAAAAAAAGTTTAAAAATCAGTTAAGTTTGGCCATTGCAAATTTGGATATGTATTGCTGATATTCAGTCACTTTGTATGAGGAATGCTACTGTAGGTGCCCTCTTACCTATGCCTGCCTTCTTTTCACTTTCCTAATGTTGTGCAGCAACTTTCATAAGTGCAGCATAGGTATTTTCAGCCTCTTCCAAAATTAAGAGCCAAACCACCTCTTCTCTGTAGGGCCAGGCAAGGTAGCAGGTTCATCTGGAAGACACTAATAGGTGCTGGAGGCCTTTGGGAGTAATAGAGGAGAAGAGGTCATGGGATTTGATTGCTCCAGTGGTTTAACTGGCTTATATGGAGTTAGGATGTAGTTTCAGCCAGAGGAAAGTGGGCTGTGACATGGGGAGCTCTGAGGTGAGACCCTCAAGAAAGTTGGAGAATAGGCAATTCCTGGGCTGGAATTAAATATTAAGTATTAAATAATTTTATCTCAGCAGTAAGAAAAATAGCAGGTATGGATGTTAAAGTGGAAAGGGTAGGAGGGGGTCTTCAGCAAGGGTTAGGGGTTGCCTGGGCCACCCCTTTGCTTCTGGAAAGGAACACACACACAGGCTTGTGGCCCTATCCTCCTTATTTCCTGTACAGGAATGTCAATTCTCAACTCATTCAGCTTCTCTGTTGCTACTAGAAATGTAGTATCTAAGAGTGCTTTAAATAAGCACGGCCTCTTGCGTGCTTATTTGAGTATTTTGAAAAAAGTAGAGTATTCTGGACCATCTGGCATAAATACTGAAAGCAAGAAAATTGACACATGGTGGTGAAATACTGGAGTCAGAAATTTGCAGAAAGGCAGACACTTTTCTTAGGTTTTTTTCATTCTTCATGATTATTGTAATTTCATCCATTTACACTCAAAAGCTCTATCAATACCTTTCCATTTTAAGTGTGCTCAGTATTTTAATAAGTGGCTTTTTGTGGCTAGATATGGATAATCTACTGTCTTTATATCCTTAGACTGGAATTTTTTTTTAAATCTCTATTTTCAATTTACAGTGGCATTACAAACATCAGCTTTATCATACATTCTTGTTTAGCAAATATGCAGTTTATCCAGAAAGCATTTCTGCTGCCTCTCTGTTGTTGTTGCTGCCCTCATTGTTTTCAAATTATGGTTGCTCTAATTGCCTTTGTTACCTGCATATTTGCAGGAAATTGTCTTAGTTGCTGTGGCTTTAAATCACTTATTTTTCAGATGCCCTGTGCCCTCAGTTTTAAATTGTTCTTGAAGCAGAAGAGTCTGCTATTCAAAAACAGCTTCTTTGTAATGTGAAAGACACTTATTTTTTTAAGTTGCTTTTGCTAGCTCCATGCTCATGTCTAATTTCACCTTTCAATATTTGGTACTTACATTTACCTTTTCCAAGTGCGTGTTTTCCATCTTAACTTAGTGTAGGAGCAAGCAAAACAAGTGCTTTCACATTTTAGCTGTGACAATGAGAAAAGAATGCATCTGAAGTTGGGTCTTGTTTCTGTTTGCAAACAACAATAGAATACAAGGTACATAGTTCTGCCTTAAATATTTACATGTGGATTTCCTGACTAGAAAAATCAGTAATCTGATTACAACTATATACAGTATTTGTGGGCTCTGTACAAACTCTTGGGCATATGACTTTTAAGCAGATTTGAGAAGTACTGTTTGTTTCATCCAGCATTTGAAAGCTGTTTTGTGAGCTTCTTGTGAGTATCAGAGTTGTCAGTTTAAAAGCGGAATTAGCTAACAGACATTTTAAAACACTTCTGTCTATCCAAACAGTATCTGAGCACCAAGAGAGCAATATTGATTGATAAAATATTTGTTGCTCTGTCTAGAATCCTTGGCACCAACTCATTGTTCTTACTGAAGAAAGGATAGGCTAAAATTACATAAAACTAAGTTAGGTGGGAAAAATAACTGCATTTGTGGTAGGGTTACATAATATACTTGGAGCTGTTTTATGTAATTATGAAAGTATGGATTGCTCTTATAAAGTATAAGTAGGCAGAGTGACATTTTAAAGGGAAAATGAAGATTGAAAATAAAAAATGGACATAAAAGTGATGTGATCCAGAAAGCTCTCAAATTGATCTGTTACTCTAATGGTTTAAATAGTTTAGAGAACTAAAAGCTTCTTTCGAGTTTGATTCATGAACAAGGAAAAACTTAGAGTAGGAACATGTGAAATACTAGGAAAAACTCCCTCCATTGAAAGGAACCTGGGAAATAATTCTGTAGCTATCAAGGTCCAGGAAACATATTTTCTGTCCTGTAGGCACAGGTAAGCCTCAAGCTGTCTGGCAGCAAATAAACAGAAAATTATGCACAAAATATGTCTGCTTTAGACTCCAAATTAGGCAAGCTGACCTGCAGTGTCGCCACTTCAGAAAGAAAAATGGACACAGCCTAATGCAAGAAGATTTGCAAATGCATTAGTCAGAAAGGAGTCTCCAGGATAAGATGGAAAAATACGAGCAGCAGAAAGAGGTTTATTTTCTCTGCTTTGTAGAAATTGGCTTCCTGAAGTTTTGCTTTTGGTTATCATAGATGACTAGAATTATTCAGAGCTTATCAAATATCTCTCAGACAGCAAAATAAGTAGGCGTTAGAACATACAATATAAAGAAGCAGACAGTTTTCATGAGAAAGACCGTGATATTTTGTGCCTGGGAAGTACTGTTTTCATAGTCCCAGATGTCAGTACTATACAGGTACAAAACCAGTCATCCATCCTGCCTAAGTGTTTCTCTATTGTCTTGAAAACTGACATCTGTTATTGCCTGCAAAGACCTGCATTATCAGGCTAAGATGACTCCATTTTGTAACTCTTTGGCTTCCTGCAGAATTGTTACAAAATTAATGACGAAATAAGTTCTTGTGGCTTTTACACTTGAAAGTTAAAGTTATGGGGTGCAGGAAAGATAAGTGATGGAAGAACCCTGAAATTTTTTCTTCTTCAGGTCTTATGTCTTCTGGTCTATTGCAGTGGTAGTAGAGTTCTGAAGTCACTATGCCTTGACATCGAAATTCAAGCCTGCCTGCCGTGATTTCATGGTTGTCTATGCAAAGTAGAATATTTTGCTCAGTTTCTAGGTTTTTCTTCATGCAGTGAGTATTTTTCAGTGAGGCTGTTCATTCCTGCAAGCTCGACTTCCGCACAACCTCTCTTCATGTGGGTGATGCAGTTTCCTATATTTTCTTATACTGCCTGTGGTAGGCAGGAGAAATCATGCATTATTTGAGATGCAGAATAACTGTCTGCTCAAGGAGTTAGTGAAAAATAAGATTCAGTTTGCTCTCTCTGTTGAGAGCAATTTTTGGCTTTATATACCAGGGTAGGTCAGAAGAAGGGCAGAATCAAGCCTTAAGGAGAAATAAAGGCAGAGATTGAGAAAGAAGTTTTGAGAAGCAAGAGATATTTAAAGGAAGGTGGAGGAGGGGAGAGAGGAGGAGGTATAGAATGTATGACACGATTGAAAAAAATTAAATTGTGCTTTAACGTGCAATCTACCCTACTTTGCTTTGAGTTGTCTTTCCAGTCTTGTTACCTACTGGGAAAGACATATTCCAGAATTGACTACTCTCACTTTTTTTGTTCTACTTCTTCCTAGGAAAGAAGAATTAATAAAAATGTGATGTTTGGGGACATTTATATCTCTTGTAACTTACATAATAGAAAGTATATGTCTTCTATTGTTACTAGTACTTTCCATGTGCTATTCAAGGAGCTTTAAATGCTTTATGTTCTCTAAGTATGGGAGAAGACTGATTATGCATACTTTAAGATGCAGGATAATTGTCTACTCAAGGAGTTAATGAAGCATAAAGTACAATTACTAAATTCACACCCTGAATTATTTTGCTATAGCTTTCCTAGTTAGGCAAACCAGAAGAATTGTAGAGCTATCCTGCACCTTCTGGATCGATACTATATCATGGACTGTCTAGAAGGCAACAATCTGACCTACTTCATATGTAACAAAATAGTTTAATATCATCTCTTAGTCCTAGCACATAATGAGCAAAGTCTTCTACAGGCTGGAATCATAATATTTTTAAAAGGGAATTTCTGTGTTACATTCATGAATATTAGAAACACCTTTCTAGCTTGTATAAGGAAATCTTACACAGCTACATGAAAACTGGGAGAGAAGATGAAAAAGGAAACAGTTTATCAAGTGTAAAACCTTTTTGTAACATTTTTCATTTCAAGCACCTAAAAGATTTTGTTGAACAATTTTTATTGTGTTGTTGATTGTCTTCTCTTTTTTTACAAACAGCTGTCACAGCGGATGGTAGGATAAAGCCTAAACCCCTTAAACAAAGCTTTAAAATGGAACGGTAACTTAACTGGTCAGCAGTGTTTTGATTTCATCACTTTAATATCTCATAGTCTCTAGGGAATATAGATGTATTAAATTGAAAAATGGGATGATGATTTTATCAAATAAGCAGTCTGGTAATTGTGAAGGGATACTTCCATGAATGGAACTGTTTTCCAGACATGCAGTGATTCTTTAGCAGATTTCTGCCTTATGATTTAGACAAACAGAAAAGTGTTTGTTGAACTAGCAAGGAAAAAGACCAATTTCTAGTATTGTAGGAAACATTTTTCTTAAAAATAAATGATGTATACCAAGGTAGCAATTTATCTGGCATTGAAGAAAGTAAGCTGTTTTCGGGATTTTTTTAGCAGTTGAAAAAAATTGTGAAAGCTAAGTGTCTTCGTGCAATGCGTTCACAAGTCAACATCAGCAGACATGTTTAAGGCAAACAGTTCAGCGGAGCATCCCTGTTCAGGAAATTATTGACATACCATGGTACAAATAGAGACAGTTTTAAATGGTTGTTTAACTATTATCTGAAAGTAATGTTTGTATTTGCTACCTGTAAGAATATTAGTAGTTATGTGTGGTGTTTCTTTATTTATTGGTGGTGTTTGTTAACAGTCTTATAGTAAGTGTATCTGAACAAGTTAGATACACAGCTACAGATTATTTGTCTCCTGNTAAGTGTTGTTATAAAATGCAGTCCAAGTACTGGACAGGTACTAGAAACATTTGCTGCTTAGGTCAGAAAGCAGAGAAACGTGGTGTGCATGCTAGAGCAATTATTGACTTGCATGTTTTCAAATAATGATATAATCTGAAGTACAGGGAAACTGAAGGAGTTACTAAGCAAAGAAAAACATAGATGCCTGTGCTTAGATATCTTGAACTCTGTGGCTGATGCATTAATTTTCTATCTCCATTTTTTTTCAGTGAATATTGTTTTTGATGTATGACAGACTGTGGTGTTTTTTAAAGTGGAGCATAGTTATTTTCAACTAGTAATACAGTGCTCAGTGCAAGTCTTATCAAATATTCTCTATAAATATACTCTATCATTTATAAAGAGACGTATTGTGGCAATCATAACTGGAATACAGCTTTGCAAAATTGCACGGTATCATCATCTTTTACAAAAAATGCTGGACAGCATTTTTAGAATAACAGTATGTAAGGACTAGGTAATCCTTTTCCCTCCTACCCATTCAAATGTGCACACTGCATGCAGAGTCACCGCAGGGCTATCTTTCTGTACCATCCTAAAACTTGTTTGTACAGCTGTGTCCTTGGATATTTTGTTCCGTGTGCACATGATCTCAAACATATACATACCTCCATCCATGCTTTCTAATGCTAGCTAAAATTCTTCTTTTTGCCTGTATGTATCATGCTTAACCAAGACAACCAACCTGTTCCAATGGTTGGTTATGCCATATTTTAATTGTGTCACATGCAGACCATCTATATAAGTTCCTGCTTGTATTCTTCCATATGAGAACTATTTTCTGTTTTCTCCTGTAGGATATTCTGGGAAATATCTAAATCCTTATTCTGAATATTGATCATGCTTTGGTTTCTTGCTGTGAGGAAAGATCTCTGTGGGAGAATCTGCTAAAAGAAATAGGAAGAAAGACAAAGACTTAAATAAGCAGTGTATCAGCAAGCAGGTGCTATATACAAGTTAGCTGTACAAAAGTTAGATACTTGGCACATACAGTTATTTTAGCAGCATGTATAGGGGTTCTATAGGGAACACCCTGTCTATTCCTTATTTGTGACAGATTTTGTTTCTTGTAGTTTTGCATTTTGACCAGCTTCTTCCATTAACTTTGTGTGTACTGATACTACTATTGCTGTCAGTGGTATAGGCTGTAATGGTATAGGTTGTTCATACTTATCCTCAGTGCAGTAGCAGATCATTTCGTTCAGATGGTTCTTTATGACAATATTGGTGAAATGCACATGCAATAGTAGGCTTTTCAATAATATCTTAAAAGCTGCAGAAATAACTTTTCACTTTAAACTTACTAGCAGTCAACTTCCTGGAAGCAAAGAAATAATGTATAATATCAATTGATTGTTTATAAACCTGGAAAAATTGATGTTATGTCAATAAAAAATAACAAGTCAAGTAATGCTATATGCCACATTACTACATAGTTTGTAATGTAAAAGGGAGAAAAGCTCGAGGCCAAACTGAGATGCTTCCTAGCACAGTCTCTAACATATCAAGGAATGAGACAGCTTAAGAGGAGTCAAACTGTTCTCCAAGGTAACCCAAGAATAGCTACAGTGTCTGTAGCTAATGTACTGGATTTTTAGTTTTCTCTTGAGACAGCTGGCAATGTGCCATAACAACCTGATGCCAAAAGTAAATGGCTCATCCTCCCTAAACACCCTTACATATCAGCTACAGAGGTGTGTAGAAATCCTTCAAAAACACAAATCTGAATCTCGAGACTGAGACATCTTTTTTCAATTTGTTTGGTCACTGAAGTTCATCAGTCATCTTTATCATGTCAGAAAAATGTGTGATAAACTTGTTTCATATGGATAGACCTAGTTTCATATGAAACCGGGGTGCAATGGTTTACTTTTTGGTCATTTCCTTTTTGACACTTTTGATTTAAAATTGTCCATGTGCTTAAACAGAAACCTGACGTTTGCAAAACTGCTTATGAAAAAATTGGTTTGTACCTTTGACCTAATGTCATAGTGGGTTATAGTGTTCTTCATGTTAATTTGTTTTGGTTCCATAATAAAGTTAATTTGTTCTAGTTCTGCAGTTGATTATAGGATGAAGGAGGAAGGGCAGTGTGAGGAGAGAGGTTATAACTCTTTGTGTCCCAGTTTAAACCCTGTATGTGTTAAACACTGCGATTTATTGTCTCAAAAAATATTTACATTAGTTGCATGATCTTCAGTATATCACTTTGAATATTTAAAATTAATTTACCCATACTTACTGTGTATCTGTTTTGACTGGGACTGTTTCTGTGACAGAACCATCTGGAGTGAATACGGACTAAAACTTAAACAGATGTATCACTTCAATTTGTATCTCTTCAATTTTTAAATATGTTAGCATCCTTGTACCTTTTTCTAGCATCTTGTTCTGTAAGAATTAGCTCAGCTTTTAATGAAGACACAGCATGTTCGTATGATTTTAACTGCTGCATATATAACCTATTTTGCAGGAGATGTGTGCTGACTGGGCCAGCTGAGCCAGAAATGTTAACATGACCTTTTTATTGTGTATTAAATGACCAAGATTTGAGTTTCAAATACAGAAATCTCAATTGACTTAATCCCATGATACATAAACTACAGCACAGAAGGCAAATTGTTGTGTCCTGAGGCTGTCTCTGATGGTAAGCTGTAGCAGTAGGCCTTTCATTTGGATTATTTCAGTTTGTCTCCCTTTTGAATCTTTCTCACTAAAATTTAATGTTAGAAGTTATTGAAATATTTCATAATCTTTATTTTCCTTTCCCATAAGGAAAGGAGGTATATTTACAACTAAGGCAAATATGTACGGCCCCAGTTACTTCAAGAAATGTCTGTATTCCAAAATGTTATTATAAATAACAGATGCTTTAGCAATAACGGGACTTCTACCTAAGGACGTTACTTAGGCATTACTCAGTTTCTGGAGGTTACACCTTAGGCATGGAACTCCAGTACAGTTTAGCTTCAGTTCTGTATTTGAGTGCATTAATGTCCTTACACCACAAACACAAACAGGGGCAAAATTGCTGTGCAAGGAAGTTGGAAAGATATTTGGTGAATCTGAAGAATGTCAGTGTCACAGATAAAGGTAGTTCCTGAAAAATACATGGTCTTGTGAGGAAGTGTGGTTGATAACTTAATGTTTAGGTCAGGAGCTCGTAGATGTTTGGGGAAGTTTTAAAATTCATCCTTCTCATATTGATGCTACTTGCTGCTAAATCTCATTATGTGCTAGGTGCTGTACAAGTGCATGCTTATGAGGTTAGGGTGGATAGTATGTAAAGTGCGACAGACTCCAAGAGTGGTGGATTTCATGAAAGGGAAGGCCTTACTGAGACGTGTGCTGCAGAGTGGGCAACATCCCAAGGGAATTGGTAGGAAAGAACTGCTTTTAAGTTAGGGCAGCTCTTTGACTAGGGCATACTGATTCCTGCTTGAAAGTTTCAGGGTGATGGAGGAAATAGAGCAGCACAAAGTTGTTGCCATCCTTTTAGAGTGGCTTGGATTGAAAGTACTGATAAACAGGTACATTTGGTTCTAGGAGTAGGAATTGTGACCAAGAAAACTCAATATGTTGGCAACAGAAGCTGTTCAAAATTCTGCCCAGTCTTTGATGAGGACAAGGTTTTTCTTGCTTCTAGGAAGTGATTCGGGTGTTTACAGCTTAATAGGCAGATGTGTGTGTAAAACCACTATGAAGCCCTTCAGGATGTGGGACAAGCCTGTTTGTATAACTAGACATTCCTTTTGTGAATCAAGATTGTATCCTCTATCACCAGAAATTCATTTAAACAAGTATATGATATAGCAAAAAATGTTTTTTACATTTTTAAGCTAGAACACAGCAAGTGTCATATTTTCTAAATTTTTATTGGCATACCTGTGATTTGTATCAGCAACCATTTGCCTAGAAATATGGAATACAATATAAATCTGCAAAACATTTCATTCTTGGTGTTATTGGTTAGATAAAACTACTGTGAATGCATGGAAGGCATAAGAAAATGAAGATTGTTGAAACATGTTTCATACTAACAGTCCAAACACACTGAAATTCTTTAATCTCTAGTTAGAGTAGCATTCACAGTTCACTGCTTGCCTATTGCCACAGGTACTAAAAGATGAATGAATACTGAATAATACAACTTAAAACATGACAAACCAGATCTCAAACTCTTATGTAACTTCTAAAAGATTTTCTGTTGCTTTTGGGAAAATGTAGTCTCAATTTGAGGAAAGTGGGGAGTTTCTTTATTGCCTCGTGTTTCCATCATACTTTTCTATTGTGAATGTTAATAAGGAAGTGCAGGACCTTCTTTAGCTATGCAAGAGTTGTCCATAGCACAATGCATTTATTTTGATGTATGAAGGTGGTTTTCATTAAGAAGTTGTTAGATAAAAACTAAAAGTGTGTTTATGGGCTCTTGAAACATGTGTGGGCTTTTAACTGTACATGTATGTGCAGGTACAGTGTGGGAACTTTTCTTTCTTTCCCTACAGAGATATTTAAATACAGCAAATCACTTTTTGGCCTAATTTTACTTCTACTTTCTATGTAAATAGATGGTAAATGGTATTCTATATTTTACCTTGAGATATTTAGGGAAAAACACTGTTCAGAGTTTAAGGAGTGCTTATCCTGAGCATGTTGCATCTTAAAGTGATGAGCTCATTAAACCCACTGTCCATGTAGGTAGGTTAGTTGACTGACTTACAGCCAGACTTCTAATTAAGGGATGGAAGATTACTTTCACAGGTAAAAACCCCATCTTTAAACTACTTTCTGGACTTCTCACAAGGCTGTGGGCTTTGTTGATCATCAGGTTTGGGATCTGGGAAGAACTGTACCATGAGTCCTACTCAGCATCTAGACAGATCTGGCTTTTGAGATTTAAATTTCATTGTTACAAAATTTTGGAAAGTCCTGGTGCAGTATAGGAAGAGGCTGTTGGAGTAAATGCTGTTTGTCAATTTGAGTTAGTTCATTAGACTGCATAAAGCAGCCATTCATACCAGGATTATGCACCACATATCTAATTAAATTGAACTTTCCAGGTTCTTGAGAAAAAAACCACATTTGATGGACTAATACTTGAGCGGTTTCTTGTATTAATTTCTTATTTTCTTTTCTTACATGGAATAACTCATTTTGAATCTGTTCTGAATACAGTCAGCAAGGGGACAAATAAACTTGAGATACTGGAAAATACTGAAGGCTAATCCTTAGTGTGGTGAGGATGCAAATTTTTTGTGACTGGTAACCAGCCTTGCAAGTCAGGGTGTCAGTAGAGGTAGCTAACCCTGAGATAAGTATTTGAGAGAGTTGTTTTGCAAAGTACGTGATGGTCACCAAGCATTCTTCACTGTGGAGACCTGGACTAGGTGGTAGCAATGGGAAAAGGGAAAGCATCCTCCTTTTCTTCACATATGCAAGAGTTTATAACACTGCAATTTGGCCTTAGTCTCAGTATCTACCATTTGTAAGTTTTTTACAAGGTGCTAAAAGGACAGAAAGATGGAGGGAGTGGAGGGGTAGGGCAGTAGAAACAAGCTAATGGGATGAAATGCACTGCTAGCAAAGCAGGGGAGAATTTGTAAGCCTCATCAATATTCTATCAAAGCATTTGGTTTTGTAGAACATACTGGTATAATGTATCAGTGTCATTAGCAGTGACGCACCTTTTGCTTCCGAACTGAATGTGTGCCATTTAGGCTTATTTCTAATGCTTCTTATGAGAGTTAATAGGTAAATGTTATTTAAAAAGATGCCCCTAAAATTTAATTATTATTTCAAAGCTGTTTTAATCATGTTTATAAATGCTAAAATGTTATGAATTGAACAATTGAATGAATCATTCCATCATTGACTAATTAAGACTGACTAAAAGTAAAATTATATTTTAATGGCACTCTTCTTTTCCCATCGAAGCCAATGGCAAGAGTCACATTGACGTCAGAAAGTGCAGGATTAGGCCTTAATATAATCTGCCTTTTTTGTGAGTAACCTCAATGTAAAATGCTAGGTCTTTTTTTTTCTTTTAAGATAAATGTTTAGCTGACTGTTTAGTTGCTTGTTCGAAGCTTGTAAATTGAAAAAAATTCTTCTGAGCTAAAATAAATATTTTTCTTAAAATTGAGCAGATATTATCATCAATTTTTCAACCCTGAAAACTGTTAAAGCATAGATCCTATTGCCTGAGGTTTGTATATCCAACTGTGACACTAAATGTTGCTAAAAGACCAACTTTTTTAGTCTGTGTATAATTATTTAGTGGGAACAACATTGAATTTTCCTGGCTTGCTTGAGATGCATCTATTTCTGATTCTGTTTGAGTGGCACATGGCTCAATGAAGCTCAGTGCCATTTCAAAGCAACAAGCTGGACTCAACCATTTTGGGAACACCACAACTCTGTATTTGTTGATGTGAGTTTGGATTCACAAAATTGGAAGTCTCGGTAGAATACCAAAGAGGGAACTAAACTTCAACAGGGTGAAATTTGTCTAGGGGACATTAAGAATAGCAGTCCAATTGAGAAGGGTGATGTGGTTGCTGGTGTGGTTCATAATCTTCCTGTCTTTTAGCACATACCCTGACTGTGACTTTGTACGTGAATTGATTTTTTTTCAACTCCTGAAACAGAAAACACAAAAATATTAATTTTTATTTAATGACATGAAAGAAAACAAATATGACATTTGTCTGATGCTAGGTTCCTTTTTTTTTTTTTTTGGTTGATTATTCCCCTGAAGTGTTTATATGAAAAAGCAGAGAAAGGGGAGCTTCTGCTCTATATCATTCCAAAGCTGGATTTCTCACTCCCTTCTAGTGA
Organism: Thinocorus orbignyianus; assembly: GCA_013400375.1. NCBI lineage: Eukaryota > Metazoa > Chordata > Aves > Ciconiiformes > Thinocoridae > Thinocorus > Thinocorus orbignyianus. Next base: position 60,601 of record VXBW01006286.1, read on the forward strand.
TGCATCACTGTTTTTCATAACTAACTAAACACACTCTTAGCATGTAAGCATTTTATACAAAATATATCAGATCCAACTAGGAAGAACTGAGGAAGATCAAATGTTGAATATTCTGTGTACATAGTGGTTAAGTTATTATCTGTGAATGTAAGAAATTTTGTTTCAAATTCTTGGCCTGACTCAGGTGGACTTGGAAGTTGTGCTTTCTGTATCTTGGGGATTTCTTGAACTGTGG
>VXBW01006289.1:0-34354 GCA_013400375.1 Thinocorus orbignyianus
ATTATTCATACATATTCATGCTACTTTTGGGAGCCAATTAACATATTTATTATTATCTGAGAATTCATTACCATACCCTACCACCCTCTTGGAACCCCCTTGTTCTTCAGAGATAAGTTCCTTCTCCAAGATTGCAAGCACACATGTCTAAAACAGCTGTCCTGCTACTTACCATACCCCTGCAGCGGGGTAGGCCCCTGTTTGTGGTCAGCTAAGTTAGAAAAACTCACATATTTGCTAACTCATGCTAAAAGCGGCCTAGTTATGTCATCAAACCTTCAAAACTTACTTCAGCCTTATTCCTTAATTCAAGGGAAACGGCTTCCCCCCTCAGTTTCTCTGAGGAGAATGGCTGAGGGGACTGGAGACCCTCTTCCATCTCTCTGAGAGAAATTTCTTCCCTCCCATCCTCTCTGAAGGGAACGGCGGCCTCCAGACACGGGCCGGCCTCTGTTGGCAGCACCAACACTCCCCACGGCGGCCCCAGGCCTCATGGGTGGTTCTCCTTGGCTCCCTCCAAAATAAATTGGTCCTAAGTAATTTGGAATTAAATCCCCAAAAGGACATGACTTTTTACCTGGTGGATTAAAAGTTTTTTGCTTTCAAAAAGTTGATCAGAAAAGTCCTGGGACTTTCACCTTTAATATTAAAGCGTGGAAATGTAAGGATGAATTTGATGGCAACAAATCTCTCCTCTGCTTTTAAGCTCTGACATCTGAGGAGGTAAAAATTAGAGGCAAAGGCGCAATATACTCGACTGAGCATCCCCAGTGCATATGTTTCCATGTAAATGTACACATCATTCACAAATGCAGAGCACAAAGGATCTGTCTTCTGGCAAATGAAGTAACAAATGCCTACTTTGAAATGGAGTAGACTCCTAGATTAATGATGGCCAGTGGTGGTGTTTATACAAAAAAACCAATAAAGTTAAATGTAAGAATATGTCTTATTTAATTTAACAGGAAGAAATGTATCTTCAGTATTTTAAAATTATCTATAACCAAACATTACGCGTCTGGAAAATTCAGCAACGTTCAAATTGTCATTTCATTATGAGCATTTTATATTACAGACTAAAAAAATTTCTTTAACATGCAGTTTCTCCTCTCATTTTGTTCCTTTCCCAGTGCCAGCATCATTAGAGGTTATTGTACTGGTGGATCTGGCTTCTAATCTGGAGCCATGGGCCAAGTAATGGCCCTCATTGCCCTTATTTTCTCAATAGATGATCATAAGTAGTACAACTGTTTTATAAATATCAGTAGTTTTGGAGAGAGGTTTGTTCAATGATTATTTTTGGCATCCTGATAGTCCTAAACAAAGAGTTCCTTGAAACAGACTTTTTGTTTGTGTTATTACACCAATTGGATAAAACAGTCATTAGCAATCTATCTCAGCTGGGAGTATAGAGTTTGCCCAAGATTCTGGCGAAAATAGAATTAAAAGAATATGTAACAATATAAAGTTGCTATAATCTGAATTTTTAAATTGTGAAATAGGGAACAAGGGTTCAGAACTGTCACACTTCCACAGCAACTTCTTGAGGGCTTCAGTAGTCTGGAAACTGCCTGGTAAAACAGGAGGAGAGATAAAAAGAAGGAGCTTCATCATCATTTGGATAATTTAAGTCTGATTTTGTATTGGTTCTAAAGCAAGTTCCTTTTCACAGGATCCAGAACTGCAAGACTATGTCTTCCAGCTGACTTTTCTTTCACTGTTAATGTAGATTCACATAGCAAGGCAGTGTTCTGGGTATAGTGAACACCAGCATTACAAGAGATCTTCTAATTTGGGACACTTTCATGGTGTTGATATAGGATGAAGCACACTTTTTTTTTTTTTTTTTAACAGAAATGGCATTGGGATGAAGTATTCTGTAATTTTAACAGAAAATAAAAGTCATTAAGGCAGATCTTTAACAACAAAAACTTATTGTTACTTACATTGGTGAATCCCAGGTTTTTTGAAAGAACACATAAAGTAGCAGGTCAAAAATACTTGTTTAAAATAATTCATTTTTCAGTACAAAATGAGTGAATTGTAGTTTGGACTTTTGAACAATTTGCTCTTGTACTTTGTATGAGTAGTAGAGTGCTGTCAAATTTGCCTTGCAAATTCGTTATGAGTTTGGTTATGTTTTGGTTTTGGTTTTGGACCCTCACACAGAAAGTCTCATGAGAAGATCCAAACAAGACTGGGGCCTATTGTGCAACGCAGTACATAAACACGAAGTAAGAAATAGCCCCTATTCCAAAGACTTTGTAATTTGGTACAAAATGCAAAATGCTGAGCTGAGCAGGAGGAAAAATAGTAAAAGGCTCAGTACGAGGTGAAAGTCTCAATACCTTCCTGAGGAAATCCTGTTGTATCCAGGCTCAAACAAACACTAATCTTGCATTTCTGAAGATGCTGCTTGCGTTCTTGAAATCCATGTTTGACCTTTCTTGGTGCTTAGACAAGCAGGGCCTTTTACTCAGTGGGAACAAGAGCAAAATATCCCACAAACTGCTCTTTGTTTCAAACATACAATATAGTAGCAAGAAGTGTCCTTAAAGAGGCAAGCCACATTAACCAAAAATTGAGCACTAGGAAGCACAATGGTACAACAAATGCCATGCAGCACATAAATTCACTTTTAACAAGAACGTTGTGCCCTATTTAAGTATTTCAGCAATTACTGTCACATTTCTGCGGTAGCTTGTGTTTGTATGGGAAATAAAACCACCCCACAGAGATTAGTGGAGTTTCATCTGAATTCAGTTTTCAGTTTCATCACAAAAACCTTTTCCACTGAAGTCACTGGATAATTTAGTCACACATTATAATAATTAATTATATATAATTAACAATATTTTATAATAACCTTATCATATAATAATAATTACTTTAATGTCATCATCATAATAATGATAATCCAAGTCACCTCTCTTGGAAGAGGTGGAATGAAAGGAAAAGCCTCCTGGTGCTGTTTGGGTGGCCGGGTCTCCCATTGCACACCGTGCAGCTGTGGGTGAGACAGAAGGTGGATGCTCTCCTAATTCCTATTCCATCTTCTTGTTGCAGAGAACAAATCAGCAGTTTCAGACAGCACAACCACATCCCACGTCATCCTGGGTCATGTGGAGAAACTGAATCTGGGAGCAGTGGGGGCAAAGGTAGAACTGCATGTTTTTGCAGGAGGGAATGTCAAGTGTGGAAACGTCATCCAGCACGACCCTCAGTGTGCTGTCTCATGGCTGGAGGGGGACACATGGCCATTGTGCCTGCACTGGTTATCCTGTGTGTAGGTTGGCACATACGTTCTGCCTTCGATTTACGAAGATGTCTAGATTCTGAAGTCCTGTTGATTTCAGTGGGAAGCAATGCCTAAATCATGCAGTAATTAGATCCTGCATTTCCAGCTCTTGCTGTTAACAGTTGTCCATAAACTATCTTTAAAAGTAGATGGTTTTTGACCTGTGCTGTGGCAGTATTGTGGGCAACAGATTCCTGATGCAAACTGTAAAAGGCATAGAAGAGCATAAGAATGAGGGCTAAAGCCAGTGTTTTAGGCTGTAGGACAGGCTGTGAGGAACTCTTACCAGTCTCGGCTATGGCAAGGGCGTATTGTGCGTTGTTCATGATGGTTCACAGCAGTGTTCCCCTCCCATTCACAGTGGCATCCCACTGACAATTACTTTCTTAGGAAAACACGAGCAGACTGTACAGTAAGCCGATTTTCAAACACAGTTTAATATAATTTAACAGCTGGAAGCCAGAAGCCATGCAACCAGCAGATTCTGCCTCCTACGCCACTAACTGTTTAAGAATTACATTATTTATCTGAAAATTAATTAATTTACAGCACATGCAATATCACTTCTTGTGTCCCAGACTTTGCCTTCCAAAATAATGCCGTTGCCTTCTGTAAGCTGACTCACAACACGTGGCTTCAGAAACAGGGGAAGTATAAGGGCTCATTATTAAGAAATTACCATACATGCCCTTTACATATGTGGACTTTCTTTTCCCAGTCAGTCCAGATGTCAGGATGCAAATATAGGAAACAAATGTGAGTATATGTGAGCTCAAGTTTTTTAATAATCATCTAACTATGCTTAATGTGCACTAAACATCTTGCAATATTGCCAGACATTCCCCTGCATTTTTATTTTGAGAGTTTTGCTTGTCCAGATGATCAGATCTCTACTTTCCTGACTATTCCTGTGTACATGTGCCGATTATTATCGTCAACAGTGAAAACAGTAACTTAAGAAAATGGTCCATGTTCAGCTGATTGTGAGATTTTCAAATTGTTTTTACTCACCAAGAGTACTTTTTCATCTGATGTTCTTTCAATTGTCATAAATGCATACATGCAAAACCTTTTTCTCACTGCAGTATGAAGATTTACATAGAGTGATCTTAAAATAAACACCTCAAATTTGTTAGCAGAGATTTGTTATGTGCAGACTTCACCATTCCCTCTCTTTCCTCCTGTCAAAGCACAGAAATGCACATAGAATTTCTGGAATTTAGCAGAAGATCTCCAACTGAATTCTAATTTTTAATGCTGCATACTTTTTATATACCATGATACGCAGCAGCTCAAATGGATGCTGTATTTCAGCAAGCAGTAAGCAGTCTCCACTGCTATCAAATACAGAGAAATAATGGGGATTTTTTTACGGTGCTGAGAAATGAGTTACCAGTGGTGTTTGTTGTGCATCTCAAATAGCTCAGAAGCTGCCCAGCCTGCAGGTGCTCCCATCTAGAGCCAGTAAACTGTGGATCTACCATTCGATTTAGGATCAAATCTAATAATTTGTGCTGTTTTAGAAGATTGGTCTCCTGGTGTGAAGATCCCCAATCTGCCAGCAGGTGTTCCCAGGCCTTAATGGAAAAAGGCATGTTTTGAAATAAGACAGTTTAGTCACTGCCCAGGAGCCTTGCATATGATTTTAAAGCATAAACTTTTTTGCATTTCCCTCGAATACACCAAAATAAACGCTACAGTTTCAGACCAAGAGATAAAGCAAGAAATTAATTGTCTAAGAACATTGCAACACGGGACCTGTTGCCCAAAGATGGCTGTTCCTTGTGATCTGAAATAGGGCCTAAACTAATTGAAAACATCAGAAACAAAACGTCTGAGATCCTTGCCATTCAGCTGCCAGCTCTGCAAGGAAACACAGATGAGGGGAATTTCTTTTAATGAGTGTAGCTAACTTAAAAAAAATGCTTTAGTAATGTAGAAGTGTGAGTGCATATACTTGGTTCTTACAGAAGCTTTTTTTTCCATATTTACAGATAATCCCGTGGGAGGTAAAAATCTGGCACTGGATATTCTTTCAGCAAACTGGATTAGGTTACAGCCCATCAAATCACAGTACATATTGTGCCAGCCTAAGAAGGTATTTTCAGAGGAATACGAAAAAACAATTATTAATAGAACTCTGAAAAAAAAACTGGGGCCTAAGATGGTGGGATGTCAGGAAAAAAAATCTGGCAGGATCAAACCCTCGTTGGCACCAGGAACTGCTTCTTTTTAATGACTTGGAAGGTTTCATTAAGTGAAAGATTGACACAAGGTTGCTACGACAACATGTGGAAGTCATGCTGTCAAACACTAAAGTGCTTAAAACCTGCCACTTTTTCCCTGCAATCAAACCACAATTTAGTTTAGCAAAATAAAAAATAAATAAAAAAAACAACTTTGCAAGAAAGAGCAGGAAATATATACATATATCAGTGATGGCTCAGAGCAGAGAAAAGCCAGACAGCTGCTGCCTTGGTGGTCCAGCCAGTACATTTCTAATGGAGGAACAAGGCGATTAAAAGCAAATGCAAAACAATGTCAGATTTTTGCAAAAGAAAAAGCCAATTAGTGCTTCGTAGAGTTGTGCCCATATTTTGCATAACTGCATGGCAATTTTTTGGACATTGAAATTTTAATATGCCAATGATTTCTGTATTCCCAGAAAATTCATAGGAATTCACTTCTCTTTATACCAATCTCTAGAAACTGTCACCTACTAGGCGCTGCCAGCACCATGCAAACAATTGACTTAAACTTAAGCACTTCCGTGATAGCTTTAATCCTGTAACAGCAATCACTTCTTCATATCTTGTGCTGATGTGAATACAGTTTTATTATGTGTGTTTAAAGACCCGAAACTCACAAGCTATTATGAAAGAAATAATGTTTTCCTCTCTAAAATAATGTATTCCAAGGGAGGGTTTTCCAAAAGTACCATGTAACTGAAAACATGCTCTACTTGAAAGTCATTTCTATAACTGGGGTTTCCTATTCCAATGACATGTGTTTTGATGGTTTATAGTTAAGACAACTCTGTACTGAAGTGGCATGCTTTTTTTTCCTGGAAGGCTGATATGTGGCACTCTAACTTCAACCCCTACATTCAAACAAGCAAGCTGAAGGATCCGTCTTCCGCAACATGAGGAGAAACAAGCTGCCTTCCCTCTTTTCTGACTGCATGGGCAAGAGAAGACCGAACACAGGCAAAGGGATGAAGAATGGAACGGAGGCAGGATACTTCTGCTTTTTCTTTCTCTCCCTCCTGCCAGGTAACCTACTCACATTCTCAGGCTTTGAATGTTTATTCTTTTCTCCAGTAAAGCGTATCTCATGAAAAATGTGGAGCAGTGCTGACTTGCAATGGTTTTCTTAAGGCAGCTATCACTTTTAGCCATGCTGTGGTTATGTATGTTTGCCACGTGCTAAAATGATTCATTTTCCCAAGTGTAGCTTTCTAAGTTAGTCAGGTGAGACAGCCAGGTGCTTAGTAGTTATGGTCCTGGAGTGAAAAGCCAGAGGGTAAAATTCCAGTTACATGGAACTTGACTCACTGCCTTAAGCAAGGAGTATGCTAACAATGACAGCAGCCTGCACTCCGTGTGCAGGACCTATCTCATGTTATTCTCATCCAGCAACTGAGAATTCCTGTGAAGAACTGATGTGTCATAGCCCTACAGCTCCCTGGGTCAGATTCCTTACACTTCATAGCTCTCCAGCATAGTGTTCTCAAACATAAGCCAATTCACATTAATAGAACACTTTCATGTGATCCAGGGAGAAAGGGGACCCACACACCAGCCAGGCGTGAAGGAGCACAGAAGGTTATAAAAATCAGGGACAGAGTGGTATATTTTCATTTTTAGTCTAGAGGAAAATTGGGTAAGTAATTTTTTATTATTTTTTTTTTTTTAATTTAGGAATGTCTAGACTCAAAGCAGTTTACTAATTATGTTTTAGACATTACAAAAAGGCAAAGGGAGTGTCTTACAAGTAAAAGAAACTTTTATTCCTGACCCAAAAGAAGTGTCTCCTTTGAGGTTCTATAGTTCCATAGGCTCTTGTATAACTTGTTTTACAGTCCACAGAACCTATAAAGTAGTCTATGGGATGATGTCTATTTAGTCAGTATCTTTATAAGACCAAAAGACTGATCATTAAGTGTGCATGTCCTAAAATAGCTGTTTTTAAAACATGTTACAACATTACAGACTGTAATAGCTATTTGCAAATGCTGGAGTTTTTAAATATGGCTCTCTTCCACCGTTGTTCTTTTTCAGAAATAGTTCTAAGGGTTTGTTTCAGAAAAGATTGCTTGTTGATTTTAATTTGCCATGTAACGACAAGAATGGGTGTTTCTCATGCAGAATTTCAGAGATAAAATTAGCTGGCTGGTCAACTAGAAAGATTATGCAGATGTTTGACGATGTTCTTAAATGAGAACTGACTGTGGTGTTCTGTCCTTTCACATGTAATGAGGTTTGCCTCAGACTGTAAAACACAACACCGAACACCTGTGGGTAGAATATTGCCTTTGGTGACCCAAACCTTTTCTAGATCTTCAAGGCAAAGTCACTTCCAGCCTTTCCCACTGGGAGAACTAATCAGATTAAAATAGTGCTTCACTAGTTTGACATTAACAAGAATTTGATGATATTATTTTGAACACTGATGACATTCTATTGAAATATGCTGTAAGCATGCAAGACCGTGGCCACTCCAATTATTTCTGGAATTTTTTAATGGACAGAGTTTATATTACTACAATGTTTGGGTATGTTTTGTATGATTTGGAAACTGTTTTTCAAGTAACTGCCTTTAAAAATTTAGATTTATCTTCAGGAGGAAACTTACAATCATATTGGCAGGCACAGGATGACAAAATCAGACAGACAGGCTTCTATCTGTATGATGAAGTTGGTATTTCCTACAAAATCTGATCTTATCCAGAAAAATAGAGTGCTTATAGATTGAGTTTGTTTCCCATGTTTCAGCTATTTGGGATCAAACTGCTAATTACATAAGAGCAGACCTTTTCCACTTCACACAGCCCAAGAGATGGGTTAAAAACCCGTTGTACATGTAGGAGTTAAGAAAAAAATCTCCATCCCTTTGTGTCAAAGCTTTTTAATTTTAGATCCAGAGATTAATGAAGTAGATGGTAACACATATCTCCATAAATCTTATTTTAAGAGGATTTAGGAAAGTAGAAATGTAGAAGGGCTGGTAGTTGGCCAGAAATGTCAGATGGGCCTATAGATGGAAGAACTAATCTTCACTGGGTTAGTTTTCAGTACCCTGCCATCAGCATCTACATCTACATCTACGTCTACGTCTACATCTACATCTACAACATCTACATCTACAGCATCTACATCTACATCCACGCATTTTACCACTTTCAGAACAGAGAACTGTGACAATGACAGGCTTGGATCCTCTGGCTTAGGGAGCTCAGTTGTCACTTTGCACGTGTTCCAGAATTATCTAGTTAGTGTTCTCCAAGTGTTGTGACAGTCCCATGGCAAACTGTGGAAAACAACCTGCTCTGGCAAAAAGCTGATCTAAGGATAAAGGAAACATTCATTGTACTTGGATTGCCACATGGGCACTGGTTTGTGGAAAGGAAACCTGTTCAACACCAGTCAAACAGCCTACTGCAAAGAAGAAATAAAATAAATGCCCCAGGTTCCAACCTTACCGTTCACACTCACAGTTGTGCCTGCAGACCGTTTCCCCCTTACACAAAAAATAATTTACATTGTAAATTGCTTGCTTGTTATTTTGTGGGGCTTGATACGAAGTAAGCAAGATAGAAATAGAAATAGAAGCAACAGTTTGGAAAGCTTCCAGAGCAGGGAAGGTTCAGGTTGTGAAATCTCCTGCAGGCAGTGGTAGGGTCCCTGTCATCATTGGCAACTCCCATTCACGGGATGGGAGGAAAGCATTTTTGAAGAATATTGCAGATATTCCTTTCTTATTACTCAAAGCTTTCTTTAAAATTCTCTTACATATATCATCTTTTATGGCAGTATCAGAGAATGATTTTATGGCAATACTAGAGAATGATTGAGCTGTAACACTGGGCAGCTTTTAATCAGTGCTGTGGTCCTTCTCTCAGCAAGGTGAGTCAAACCAGGCTTCACACTGACCGCTGTCTTCTGTCTGGAAAGATGGACCTTCATTCTGGGGGAGGTGGGAGCCACTGCACAGGCTGCAGAAAACTTTCAGATCAGCTTTTCTGTTTCCTGATGCCAGTGGCACAACGCTTATAGAAGCCCCTTAAGTCCATAACAAGTCTGAAAAGAGTAAAATTTTACCCTACATCTATGATCTGGGCTTAAAGCTAAATAAATAGCTTAAATTCAGTTGATCCTACATTCAGTTGCAGAAACTAATGGTTTGAAGAGTTGCACTGCTGACAGCCAGAATTAGAGTAGGGCCATCAAAGATTATAGCTCTTATTTTTCTTGACATAATCCTTTTTAAGTGCTGGCTTCTATAAAATTGCATGGAGAACAAAGTTCGGTTTAATTTTTGTATGTTTTCATTAGAAGCTCTTGAATGCAGGATACTGTGAAAATATATCAGTTGGTCAAGATACATATACAGCATATACAAGCCTTAGCAAGTTTGACAAAATACTGAACTATATATTCTTGCCAAATTTAATTTGTCATAAAATGCTAGTTAGGACTTGACAAACTCATTTACTTCTCTGGTTTCACAGCGAGTGTATGATCCAGCTCACGTTCTTGGTTCTTGGTCAAACCCAAGACGCAGCCAGCTCTGAGGAGTTAGGATTCATTTGTTCTCTTCATGTCTAAGCACTGGTGTGCTGTGGGGAATTTTATAGGACTCTAATAGGATTGTACTTAAATTAAAGGTAAGATGGGTTTATTTTGTTACCTAGGTGAAATCTACTTTTCAGGGTAGAAGCAACCAGAAAAGATTCACTGGTTCATGGCGACCTGACTGGGTGTTTTCTTGCTATCAAAGCGTAATGCAAGTGATATCATGCTAAAACTTTTTTAAATATTTTTATTTTTATTTTTATTTTTTTTAGTGAAAGGTTGCCATGTTTGCAACAGAAATATTTTAGAAGGAAGCAGGACCAGCGTAATTGTGAGTGAGAAAGCAGGACCATGAGATAATCTCCCTTGGGACAATGAAACTTTATTAATTGAATCAACACTATAGCTGTTTCTGTGAAATAGATCTGACTGAGGAATTGATCAAATTAGACCAAATGGCATATATTTTCAAAGCAGTTCTTTGGGAAATATGATTTCTGAACATTTTCTCCCATTCCCAAAACATGCTTCCTCCAGCAGATATGTAAAAATATAACTATTTGGGGGGAGATATAGACTGAAATAGAGGAGTGATTTGATACTTAATCCTAGTTTCTGTGATTCTGTGAAGTGTGAGCCAAACAGCACCATGTCCTTGCACTTAAGGTTCAGCGTCAGGTTTTCACTCTTCCTCTAAAAGAGGCAGAGATCTTCTGGAGCAAAAGCATTTTTTGATGTTAACACACTGTAACATGGTGAGCAACTCCCAGTTAAAGCCAAAGCACAAAGATTGCTGCAGGAAGGGAAGGGAGAAAAGTAAAAAAACAAACCACACAGTTTGTGAGTATCAAACCTCTAATTTTTACAGCAGTTTTGAACCTCACATGCCTGGAGTTTAATGTGCTTTATTTTGGTTTTAGCGTGGTATAAACTGTGAATCCTCCAACACTTCAGAGGGAGGAATATGTGTGATGTATTATACATAGCGGTCTCCCACTTTTCTTAAGATTATCCTAGGATAATGTAAGCTGTTGACCTATTTTTCATCCTCACAAAAAAAAAGTTGTTGATTCAACTGCAGAGATTTTGAGTTCATATTCCTGTGTGTGTCTATGTATTAAATGTAGAGCCTATTGATACAATTGAAACTGTAGTAATTGTTATTAACTGTCGGAGTAAGTTACATGCCTGCTTGCTACATTGTCTATTACTCACAGTTTCCACACCACTTCCAACTGTAAACTGAAAATTATACTTAACCACTTTCTTTATGAGAAAGAGCTGATTTTACCCACAAATTTGGAGCATTGCACAGTTTTATTAAACCCATATGAAAATCTCTGCATGATGCAGGGGGGCAGGAGGTTTAAATTCATGGTCTACATAAATCTGGGGTTTTTCTCAGTTTCTCTGGTAGACTCTTAACTCATTGCACTGTTCACATCAAAAGGTGCTGTGTGTCAGGAGCATTGAGCATGGAGATATTCTTGCATTCTAATAATGCAAGCCTTAACATTTCTTAATTGTCAGACACACAATATTTAGTCTCTGCATGAAGACTTGCCAGCCCCAAACCAATGCTAGAACCATGACACGATTAAACCATTTCTGTTGGTAAAAAGACTTCAAGAGTTTTGGAAGTTGTGCATAAGCATTAATATATCCTACAGTCTCACTGTATCCTTCTGTGGCAAGTACTGTTCTTACATCTGAAGTTTACAGGCTTGATTTGACCTCCAGGCTGTCAGCCTTTTCAGAGAAGAATATTATTCCTTTCTAGATGCACAGGACTTCACCGAGTAACTCGTAATATTTGCTTATACAGCAAAAAAAGAACTGCATCTGGATACAAGACGAAACCAATCTTGACTCACTTTAACCCTTTAATTGCAGAAGGTGGTACTATATACACTCCAATCATACACAAATTTTAAACAGGGCAAACAATTGTAAGCCTTATTTTGTGCTCATTCCATTGACTTAAAATATGGTTAGTATATGCTTTTTGTCAGTGATAATCAGTTCCCTACGTTCTGTCATGCTTTCAAGTTTTGTGTTTTTCTGTTTACTAATAGCTCAGAGTGCTCTGTGATCAGTTAAAAACAATTGATGTAACTGTGAGACAGAAGTGTCGACCGTGAGCTTGCACCTAGCATCAGCGAGACATTCTTTTTCATATTAGCTCCTGCTCCAACAGGCAGAGGTGGCTTTTTGCCACCAAGTCAAGGACTGCTGTGCAAAAAGGCACTTGGATCTTTAGTATCCAAAAGAGAGAGTCATAAGGCTTGCATAAACATGTAATATTTCCATCTGAGAGATGAAATCTGAAAAAAAATAATAAATATATCTGTCAAACTGAAAACTTAAGTGCTACTTTCCTCTTGCAGTGGTCTTCTGCCATCATCCAGGATATCAAGTGCTGACTCTTGGGATTTTGCACCCCCAATGAATTACCATTTTTACTTTTGGGTTTACATCTTGATATGAATCCAGTCACTGGGTTGCAGCTGTAGCACCGTATGCTAAGGTTATAGATATGTTGGTGCTGCTGCAGGAGAACTAGAGCAGTGTTGCTCATTTCCATTCACTTTATTACCTTTTGTTATTTTGTTAGGGATTAAAAGAATAGCTCAATAACAGCAGACAGATAGATAGTAGATAAATAGAAACCAACTTCAAAATCAAATTTCATCTGTTCATCTGTCAAGTTCCAACTGTTGTAATGACCAAAACCAAAATTATTATAGCCTATGTTAAAAAAAAAATAGATTTTGATGTTAAAATTTTACTGAGATGAAAGGGAAAATTCACATCTTTAAGAACCAGGCTGTTTGCAGACTCAGGAAGCCATCACTGCAGCGATTTGCAGATGATTCCTGAAGGTTTTTGTCCCAAATTTTTATTCACTATTACAATCCCTGCTTAAAAAATGTAATTATAGTGCCTAATTTTGTATAATCACAATTTGTTTGTAAGCCTGGTCTCCAGGGAACATTCTCCAAATCAAAACTGAGATTGAGTTAAAGTACTGCAAAGCCCATGTCTGACATACTCACTAATTTTGAAGAAATGCAAATGGAAAATACACATGTAAATTAAGAGTGAAGGTCTGAAACTAGATATTGTTTATATTAGTGGAAGATGATAACATGAATATAAATAGCGTAGACCCAGCTGGACAAGGCAGTGTGTTGTATGAGTGTAAATCTGTCATTAGGAGAAGCTGATTAGGTTTATATCTGTCAAAAGGATGACGACTTGTGCCATCTGCAACAACAGTGAGCAGCAGAGTTAACTTTATCTCCACCAACCACCGTGGATCTCTAGGACCACTTCCCACAAAGTGGCATGAGATCATCTTTTAAAAAAAGCCCCCACCACAAAGGCAAACATCAAAAGCTTCAATTTGGAGTAGCATAATGCAGTGTGGGCACCATTCACCAGATCATCTCCAAAACCTTAAGGACTGACTTTAGCTTACTTCTCAATCTTGTTTCACATGCGTGCTTAGTTGAATCAAAGGAGTAAAAGGGAAAATAGGTTTGTCATTTACGTTAATCTAAACATTCATTCATTACATTAATTTTAAACATCGTAACAGTGCCGAAAACAGTAATGTCAGTAAGGAAACATCTCATAATTGTGCAAGTATTTTCGTTTGGGAAAAAAAAAACACAGAAAATTATTTTAACCTTGCTGTTTTTCTTTCCTTCTTTATGATATCTTTAATGATACCTCTTTGATGTTACTGTGCACAAAAATGTAACTCAATCAGTAATTATTTTCTTTCTGTCCTGATATTCTGGGGGCTGAACACTAGTCCTAGTGTCCTGCTTAGTCCAGGATTACTCAGTATATTAGTATCTAATCACTCAAACCCCCTCTGCCTCAGTTTCTACTTTTGTAAAACCTCAGCAGCGTTGTCCTACTTCATGAACGGTGAAGAAATTCCATAAGTAACCCTACCTAAATATTTACAGAATAGGAACCTAAGAGCTGTACTTACTTAATATAAATATTTTCAAGGTGCAGAAGATTGAAGAAATAACCAGTTTCATTTCAAAGTAAATATTTTTTCAGCCAACTTCAGCATCTTTGTAAACAATGAGTCATGGCCTTATGAGCACTATCTTGACTACAAAATTATTTCAGTGGTCAGTGACTCAGTTCCCAGAGTCAGTCCTGCAAAGATCTAGTGTAATTCTTTGGGCTGGAGTCTGAAACCTAACCCTGGTCTGGCTATTCACAAGTTGTCCCAAGGTGCAAGTCTCCTGAGAGACTTATTTTCATTGCCTGCTCTGCATCACTGCATATAAAACACAGCAGAACTGGAGTGAGAATATTGTTCACTCCTAAGTAGGCAATAGCTGAGTTCATAACCTAATTTATTCTCACCCAGTGATCGAACAACTATGGTGAGATTATGAAAAACAGTTTCAAGCTAAATGGTCTCTAATTGAAGGCTATAACCTGTAGAGGATATATGCATTTATATACATGTAATATCTAATGTATAGAGATGTGTGTGTGCATGTGTGCATACATGACTATGTACCTGTGTTGGGCCAGCACCAAAAAAATCAATAGGCATGCACCCAAGGGAAGTCTCAGAGTGTCGGAGGCTTTGGAGAAGCCCAAGAAGAACTCCTCTCCTGTGATATTTGTGTGGGCAGCAGGGGTGTGTTCACACAAAGCTCGGGAAGCAGCTATGACCTGCCAACTCTGACATGTCAACACACACCTCAGATCAAGAGAGCAGGGGATGAGATACTGCTGCCATCCACAATTAGGGAGAGACAGTCGCTAACAGACCCCACAGCCAAAGCAGAACAAGGAGGAAGGAATCTCTTACCTTCTGAGCAGCTTTGCCCCCTGCCTCCTCTCTGCCGTTCTCCTCAGCTCTCAGGAAACCAAACCTTACAGCAACTCTTCACTCTCCCCTGTGTTTCCTCTGAGCATCTTGGCCAAAGGGAGGAGAAAAAAGGGAACGCACGGAGAGAAGAAACAGGCAAACACTGCATAGGGGACAGCAAGGAAAATAGTTTGGAAGAATCAAAAAAAAAGCAAGAAGTAATTCACCTTGTGACACATTCTTCCCGTGCTTTTTTATATATGCCTCTAGAGATGTTAAACCAACTGGTTCCCCTTGCTTATGTCTCCTTTTCTGCCTCAACTCAATATGGATTTTTGTCTCTCTGAGTGTTGTGACTGGACACCGCAGCATGGAGACCAGCTCTGGGAACAGAGAGTCAACAGGTTTTGAAAACCCACCCTTCACTCCCACCACTCCTTCCAAAACTTCCTGCAGCTCTCCATAGCCACATACTCCATGTGGACACAGGGAGAGCCAGTGCTGCTGCACAGAGCTCTGTGTTTCATCTGGATCAACAGCCCTCCCGCTGACTTCAGTGCTGCATATGGAATATGGTAGAAAACTGCTGGTATCAATGTGGTTTGGACAGAGAAATGCTACAGTGCTTGGATGTGATTTTTTGGATCATATATATATTTTATGAAATACTTGTGGCATCACTTTTAAAGATCAGGTCCTCTGCATTACTTTGACATCTGCAGTCAGTGCAAAGAAAAGGGGATACACAAGTGCTCTAGACATTTAATGCTCAGTGCACAAGAGGAAGATTATTCAGACGGACAGATGTAGGCATCGGGCACCAGTTTACACACTGTGAGGTGGCTGTGATATCCTCCTAGGGCTGGCAGATAAAACATAAAACTTATCTGAGACCTTTGTCTCCCAGAGAGGCAGTTAAGAGATGAGCAGGATACCCTAACGTGTTCAGTGTGACACTAGGTGTGACTTTTAGGCTACAGAATCACACCTAAGATTTCCAGAATCACTTTTACTTATTATTGCGTGAAACTATATAGTTTTATGAAAGTTCTGTTAAAAGCTGAAATTACAGACTTATTTTTTTCAGCTAGGATAATATTCCTAGATAGACTATAAAATAAAATTAATTAGCAGCCCCATGTTGCTTTAGGAAGGATACCTCCTCATGGAGGTTTTAATGACATTAACTCAAATTCCAGTGCAGTCTGGCAACTGGAGCGTGCTGGGGAAGCCAGTGCTGACATCCTAGTTGTGACACTTGGTGGGGTTTTTTTACCTTGTGCAAATCAATTAATCTCTAAAGAAATATGTGTGTTTTTCTACGTCTTTTGTGTCATGTCATGACTAAAAGATCTGAGGGAGGGAAGAGGGATTGTCTGTACAGAGATGAAAACAAGAGGTCAAGTTTTGCAGGCACTTGATGTCTCTCACTGCTTTCTAAAATCACTTCTAATGGTACTATGTATAAATAAGCCCTTGCATTTTCTTTCATTGTTACCACTGCGATATCCAAGTACTTCATTACTGTGAGCGTGAATAAAACTTTTCCTTACTTTTTACCTTAAAACTTTTTACCTTGGTTATTGAGGAGGTTCAACCCCATCCAGAGTCAAAGCACTTTTGGATCACAGTGGGTTGTTTTTTTCAGGTTACACCTTGTAGCAAAATAATTCCCCTTCCCTTCCTCCCTGAACGCTGTGGTTTTGCAGCCTGACCACCTCTGGTGAGACCTCCACGGTGCCCTGACATCCCTGGCGCAGGAGTGATGTCATTAGAAGTGGTGGAGGTGGGCCACAGATCAGATTTTTCCAGGTCAGGTTGTTCCACTGATGGAAAATTAGCCTGAAGGGGGAAGAATAATTTTTAACTTTCTCCATTTGTTTTAAAAAAAAAAAATTCTTTTGTCTCTTAGTGGCAGATACTCAGAGTCTCCCTGTTTCTTCTCTTTTGTACTTGCACATTAAGTGGAACAAATCAGCCAAGGCTGGGCTGCATCAAAGAGCTGTCTCATTTCGCCGTCCTTTAATTCCTGGGTCCTACCCTATATTCAGCGGTGCAGTCCCGACAAGCAATTCCTGGTTATCTTGGGGGAAGGGCAGCAAAATACCATTTCACAACTCTCACAAAAGGCCAGCTCAGCTTTTTGTTGCCGAGCAACATCACGGTTTAACAGCAGATCCAGCTGCTGACGTTGCCAAGCAACATCTTTCCCATCAAGTTGTGCGCTTTTAAATGGTTACGTGTTTCGCAGTTCTCATTATAGGATTATGTTTGCCCTCCCAGATCTTGAAATTTGCTCTGTTATAATTTGTGGGAAAACATGGGCTGAAGGACTATCACAGATTGTTCTTGCACATCTCTGCGATATTGTTCTAATACGCAGAAACTAAGAATGATTTTGCATTAGTTACATCAAGAGAAGAGCAAAAAGCCTTTCTTCTCTTACCTGTGCTTCAGCAGAGTGTGCGGTGCTTTGTGTGTCGTATCAATCATGTGAAAGTTAGGAATGTAAAAACAATTTTTGTCTTATTTTGGCAGTATTTATACCATAAGGTGAAACGAGCTCAATCTAAGTTGTCTTCTATAAATACCGCAGGCAGCATGTGTTCAATAGGTAAGAAGCTAACGTATCTGAGTGGTGTGTGGTTGGTAAATATACCAAATACTGTATATGCTAGGGTTAAATCTGATCACTCGTGACAGATTGCTTGGATCTTACTGAAATGCCTAAATTCATTAACTCGCTACGTGGCTTACCTTTAAGTCTGAGCTGTGTTTTCCCCTAGTTTGAGTCTTCCAGTCCTCCTGAGTTAGATCCTCTTTTGATCAAGAAAAGGCATTCTCCCTGGCTGAGCATGAAGCGTGGATGAGGAACCACAAGGGAATTCCAGCAAGTAACAGTAAAGCAACCTGATGTGAGTACATCTTCTCTCCCACCAGTTCTGTCATAAAATCAAAGAGAATAAATTGAGACATCAGAGGATGAGGAACGCTCTCCCAGTTAGTGGCTTACACAAGCCGAGTTGACTTCATACCAGAACAGAGCAGAAGAGCAGCATCTGCATAGGCAGGAACAACTTGCAGTGAGTAGATGTTGCTTGGAAATTGTTGGGATAGGACCTGAGAGTGTCCTCATTTAGACACAAGACCCAAAGATGTAATATGAGTGTTGTTCTAGGTCCAGAGCTTGGGGAGCAGGACTGCTGTCTGTCAGCACGGGGCTCGCTCCCCTCATTTCACATGACCCATGGTTCTGGCAGCAGTCAAGCTGTCTGCGAGGCTTTGCAGACTTTACACGAGGTTTGCCAAACAGAGGAATTCTCTGTCGCATATGTCTTGATAAAAATACAGAGTTGGGAATCATGTTCAACTCCCAGCAGGTTGTTTTTCCCAAAGTTTGTGCCATGTGATTGTTTTGCAAAACGGCTTCTTCACTGTCACTTTGTGGCATTTTCTGGCCTTAGCTTTAGAAATGGAATAGCACCAAATATGAGCTCAGTTTCTGTTTATGAGGAAATAACGCAGCTAGCAGAAGTGAGGATACCAGGCTTGTGTTTTCCTGAGCTCCCGTGGGATCCCTGTTCTTAAATTCATGGCAGAGAGCCTAAACAAGAGCATTGCATAATTTGTTGTGTAGAAGTAATGAGTTTGTAAAATTCAATTATTCATTGTAAATGGCCCTATTTTGTTTCCTAAGGAAGAGCACACTAAAACTTCCGATTTGATGAACTTCAGATTTTCTGGAGTCTGAAGGGGGCTGGGAAGACCAGAGAAAAGGGGGTGTGACAGCCACTTTCACAGCTTTTGGATTTTAAACCTCACTATAGATCTTATTTTTGCATCTTGAACTCTTAGAGGAATAGCACAGATTTATTTGACAAATTGTATTGCCCACATGCCACCAAACCCACTCAATTGTACTTTACTTTATAACCTGAAAAAGCTCAGGGAATACAGGTAATTTATTTCTGATCCACAGAATTCTTCTTGGAACAGTAACAGAGGCTTAAGGTGGTATAAAAATGCTGGAGGCTTGTATTGCTGGATCACCAACTTCATAAGAAAAGAAAGGTTAAAAAGACTACTCATGTAGTCCCTGGCTTTGCAACTCTTCATTCCAGCGCTTCATGTGCCTGATGTTTTCAAGCCAGATGTTTGCAGACCAAGACTTTGTAGAAACAGAGAACAACCCCAGGGAAAGCCAGCAGGCAACATGAAATCCTACCTTATGAAATACTGCCTCTTATTCCTGTCGGATATGAATTTTCCATGCTCAGGTCAGCAGTGCTGCCCAGAAGCAGACAGTTGACAATTCCTTTGCTGTGTGGCACAAACATCATCACCGGTGTTTACAGAAACTTGTTAATCATTTGGAGTTGCCACTAATGATAAATACACCATCCTTTGTTATCAGCTGTCTTTCTGAGCACCCCTTTTGGAAGGCATTGCTGGAACGGACAAGGAGCATTAATAATAACAATTAGCTCACCCATAAACCAGTACTTCTTGCAACATCACATTTCAAAGGGTTTTTGTCATGTCTCCACCCTGCAGGATGATTAAATGGGAAATGATTTCAGCCTAACCTGAACAGGAACATCAACATTCGGTAGCAGGTATTTCTGAGAGCTTCCAAGAGTAATATGAGAAATGAAATATAATGACAGACAAACTTAAACACATAAACAAACTTGAAAGCAAACAGATATTCCCCCCAATACGAATTTTCCTTTGAAAACACCCTTTGAAAATACCATTCGAACAATTTTTGTAGTGCCAGGAGCCCTGCCCGCACCATCGGCCAAGAAACACTGGAAGCCGGATATGTTTTAACCAAAATACATTTTCTCTGGGGTTGCTTTTGTGCGAACAAAACACGAGTGCTCAATTTAGGGCACGCAGAGCCCCGGCTGGCTCCCGGGAGCAGGGGGAGGCCCAGGTGGAGGAAGTCAAACTTGTTTTCTTTTTCGCCCTGGGGTGGAGGCACGTTGGTTGTTGGGCAGGTTATGAAGGTGGGTCCCCGAAAGAAAGCCTACATTTCATGTTAGTCTGAGGAGAAGTAGGAGGAAAATAAGGTGAAAACTTGGGAGGTGAAGATGGAAGGAATGGTTTGAAGACATGCTCTGAAGGTCTCTGAATCCAGAGCTGCCAGATTAACCCTGGAACGTAAGTGTAAAGTTAAACATTTTCTTGCTCTCTCACTTTCAGGAAAATGATTGCTTTTCTATACTCGTACAAAAATCTCTGTAGGCTGATCAGACCAATTTAGTACTCGTGAGCATTTTTTGAGATGTGTAGTGTTAAATTAATTGCAATAATGACATGTAAATTGTAAGAGATAGTGTAGAAAGATGAGAAAGATTATCTTTCATTTAACCTATGTTTATTTAATGAATGGATTTTTAGCGTGATGGTAATGTTTATTTGAAATTCTATACATATGATAAAGCGCGTGTAGTTTGCAACCTAAGTAGTGCTTGTGCATTGAGAAAATGTTTTAGAAATAATGTATGTAAAAAGGATTACAACAACATTGTAATCTGAAAAATTGTCTTTGCTACTCCGCAGTGTAACTCAGGCATTATTATCACTTGTCTCATTATTGGAGAATCTAAAGTGACTTTCCTCCTTATATATGACATGCTAATTATTAAGCTAATGGTAGTGTGACAATTGTGAAATTTCATACTCTAGGGAAAGAGTAAGTAGCCAGCATGATATGCAATGTTAGTGGGGATTACTGATAGCTAGCTTTCACGAAGCACTTTTGCTGTGCTTTTGTATTTTTCTACTGTGATGCCTGTACATTTGAATAAAAAACTGTAAATTAAGTATTTGACTGAATATTACAAACTTGGTCTCTATTAGCAGTTGCTTTTCTAAACAGTCAGCATCGCTGACCTGGTGCAGAAGCATCGCACATGGATTATGCACTGGAGTGAATTTACCCTAAAATAAACAGAGCAACATTGTGTCCTACAGCAGCCAATCTATTTAAGAACTTGATAGGCAAAATCTGCATTTTCCACAGCTAATGTATAAGACCCCACCCCAATTAACTAAACAGCTCCATGGGGACTCGGAGAGTTTCATTCACTCCCCAGCTTGCTTTATCACTGTGAGTGCTCATGATAGGACATTTTTGAGAGCTTTAAGTTTCTTGGTGTTTTCACATGATGTCTGTGGGAACAGAAGAAAAGCTGAGAAGAGAAAAGCTCCTCAGGTCAGTGGCACAGAAATACCCATATATTCACTCCTATGGAAATGTGCTGGCTGTTGAGGGAAGCACATTGCTATAGCAAAGTTATTATTTCTTTCCCATGCGTTGAAACCTTCGTCAGCTGCTCTAACGGAGTCAGAATGGGGTTTATATCAATACATATTTAAAATATTATAATTCTAACCTATTTTCTTGGAGCATTTCACGGAGCTGCACCTGAAAAGATTTGGTCGTGTGCCGTGCCTCATGATGGAGCACTTTGTACTGAGGAACGGTGATTTTTAAAGTATTACATGCAGTCTTTAATTCAATTCAGTGCTATTTTAAAACAGGATAGGATTTGGCAGTAACCTCAGCAGATAAAACCTAGTGTTGCTAATTAATCACTTAAAATGCAGTCCTGGCCCCAGCATTTTCAACAGGAGCAAGTTCAAGCACCAATATATCCCCTGAAGACACTCAAGTTTAAACAGAGCAGAGCTTAAAAGCACAATCAGGAACTTCTCTCTCCCTCCAAGCCTCCTGTGAAGAAAAATAATCTTTCCGGTTTGAAAAAAAGTGTGCTGCAGTAATAAGTAATAACATTCCTTAAAAGCTTCTATGGTTTCCTTGACTAATAAACTACAATCTTTCTTTTATAGCTTGACTTTAATCGAGTTTTTCGTGACCAATCTCACATTCTTTGGGGGAAAAAAATATTGAAGAGAGCATGTAATTTTCACCTGTCCAGGAGTACAATAAATACAAGGAATTTAAAGTCCTAAAAATAAAACGCCTAGAATGAGAAGTAAATGTCTATCAGTGAATCTCTGATGTGTACATTTACTGTGGAGAGCTCTTCTCACAAATGCTGAGAACTGAACAGCCCCTGGGGAGGCGCTAATTCCAGAGCTGCTGAGGATTTTTTTCAAAATTAAATAATTAGAGATGAACTAGTGTAAAACCAATAGTAATTAGGGTGGGCATATCCTGTTAAGTGTAAAGAAGATGTGTTTTGGTCATAAAATGGGAAGCAGAATCATGCCTAAGCAAAGCAGGGTACGGCTGCAGGGATAAGGATAAAAAAATTCTGCTTTTTCTTAAAGCTAAGAGCATATATGGAAAATGGTGTCTGTTACAGTAACGGTCAGGTTTAACGTTGTGGGTCTGACACTGTGAGCATGTAGCTCAGTCCAGGGTCTCCAAGACATACATGTGGTTTGAATACAGTTAAAACAACATGTTTTTCCAACGGGCTGTGCATCCAGAGTAACTTTGGCAAAGAAAATGCCTTTCTGCTCAAATGACATGGGATAATCCAGAAACAGAGCAACAAGGCTGAGTTTCAAGGAGCGTCTCTCAGCACAAGTGAAGCCAGTGAAGGGAAGAAAGCAGAGAGACTTTATGAAATAAAATCATCAGGAGTTGTTTTCCCTGATTTATGACTTAAAATCATTGTCAGACTGACTGTCAGGAGGGGCAGCTGACAGGGTGACTGAGATGACATTCCTCCAAAATTTCAATTTTAGTTGTGCTTTGTTTTGTTTTAATGGAAGACTTAGAGCTTTTTGCTTTTCTTCCAGTGATCTCTCTATAATTGCTGTGTGATCCTGGACGCCAGCATCGAAATGGGCAATGAGAACAGTAGTGCAGACGGCCAGGTGAGTGTGACAGTGTGGCTGCGCTTCCCTTCCCTACAAGCCTAGAGCAAACCTTACAAAAATTCTTTCCATGAGCTGCTTATCCCACATTCACCTCCTGCTCCCAGTTGCATTCCTATTTAACTGTCATTAATGGTAATTGAAGAGAACTTTTGGTTTGTTTGTTTGTTTTTTGGCAACAACACTGGCCCATAGCATCAGGGTGCTGTGCAGGTGGTTGCTCCGTGGGGGACAGGAGCTGTGGAGGATCCCCCTGGGGTGAGCAGGGCTGGCAGGAGACCAACATCCCATGGCATGATATCCCTGGGGTAGTGAAAGGTGGTCCTGGACCGCAGAAGAGGCCCTGGGAGCCAGGCAATGCCTACGATGCTCTCAGAGCCCAGACACACGGTAGCTTCTCCCTGTTCAGAAATGACCTTGCAGGCTATGTGTGTTGATCTGGGAATTTATAGCCGTTTCAGAAAGGTGTTTTGTTAATGCGTGTTGCTGTTTGGTGATTTATTTTTAGCTTCTTGAAATGAAGGGAACACATATGCTACTGTTACATTATATTAGAAGTTATTATATTGATGTGAGTTTGAATAAAAGTTTAATTTTTAATTTCGACATTGAAAATACCAGGACACGTTTCATCCTCTCTTCTTCCATGTGTTATGGCAGATGATAAAATGCACTAGGGTTTGTTTTGCTTCCACCTCAGATGGCATTAGGTATTTACTTTATTAGTACCCAATACAGTAAATACCCAATACAGACCTGCTGTACTTTCTGCGTTACAAAGTGGATCCTCTCTAGGGAATCAGTATTCTGAGCTATTTTAATAAATAAATTTTACAAGAAAAACCTTCTATAATTCTTGGTTGTTCTGGACAACTTATATCCTTAGCCCAGGATTTGGTCCCAGCTTTTTTCAGTGGCTGGGAGGAGGGAAACATGTTCATTCTTATAACTAAGGAGTGAGAATTTCTTCTCTAATATGTATAGTTTTCACTTAGGGAGTTTTTGAAAGTCAGTTCAAATTTCACATTTTTTCAGGACTCCTCCTGAGGCTGAGGAGACTTTCCTTAAAGTTACTGAATTTATTAAGAAATGTCATAAAAAGCTCTTCTTTTCTAATAAGGAAAGTACGTTTTTGGTCTCCTTTTCAGACTTTAAAAAAACAAAACAAATCGAAACACCCTTCCAAGCCCACCCCAGAAAACCCCAAAGCAAGGCAAATTAAATGCTATAAAACCAAATTACTTTAAATGTCACTACTAACACAGAAATAACAAGAAGTAGTAATAAAATTTTAAAAGCCACTTAATCTGTTGAGTAGCTTAATGAATAGGGAAAATTCGTGCAGTCATGGAAACATTTAAATACATTCATTTTTAGTCCAAAGTTCCTGATGCAAATAAAGTCATCCTTATCCCACCAAGCCAAGAGAGGCAGCAGGTAGTGGATGATGAAACTGATTTGCATGGTTTGCATTTCAAAACATTAGCATCAAGCTTGGCTGCTCTGCCTTTTGTTGGTTTTTTTGACAATGACTGCAAATTCACAAGTTTTACATTTAAGTTTTCAGCAAGTTGTAAAAAAAATCTGGTTTCTTTTAACTTTTTCCTTTGGTAGTAATCTATACTTTGGAGAAACAGCCTGTGTTTTACCTTCTTTGCGTCCTGCCTGTTCTTCCAAATATAGCACAATTAAAATAGCTCAGTGGGTGTTATTCTAATGCTTAGTACCAATTGACAGGAGTTGTTGTTTTTGTTTATGCGTTTATCAGAGAGCACCCTTGCCCAGTTCTGGCTCTCAGCTGAGTCATCTGGAAGCCGTACACATGGTTTGCATTAGAGACAGGAGAACCCGTGCTAAGTTTAGAACTTATTTAATAAGAGGGAAAATCTATGGAATAAATGTGCTACTATGCACTTAGAGAAAAAGTAAATACCCAATATGTCTTGTAATGACCAGCCTCTGAGGAACATATATTATAAATTTAGTAAAAATGAGTGAAAAAAATAGATGAATAAAATTAAGCTGGGGCCAGTAGTGTATCACATTCTGCTTTGCTGTAACAACAGAAGTTCAAACTGCTGAGAGATTGTAGATTTGTGCCCTGCTCTATTAGAACAGCAAAGCTGGCTTCCATACAGCAGTCTCTGTCAGTGGCCCAGCTTGCTGGGCTTATGCTGAATTAAATATGAACTATTTGAAGATGCATTTTCCTTGGAAAACAAAACTTCACATGAGGAGAAATGTATTTAAAACAAACAAGAAGCAATCTAGAAGAGCAGGTATTTTGACCTGGCTTGACCTTTGAGCAGCCTTTAGGAGGGAAAATACAGGGGAAGTAAAGGAAGCATTCTTTTTATGAAAAGTACTATAGTTTATGGAAATCCAGAGGGTCTCAGCCACTGTACTGCCCATTAGACACATCTTTCTTCACTCATCCAACTGCACTGGGTAGTATAGAGGAATGGCAGGGTCAGCCCCTAGCCCTAACTTTTCTGGGCAGCCAAATGTTTAATAAATATCTACATGGCCAAAATAAAATAAAAATCATACAATGGTTCAGGTTGGAATGGACCTTAAAGATCATTCAGTCCAACGCCCCTGCCATGGGCAGGGACACCTCCCACCAGAGCAGGTTGCTCCAAGCCCCATCCAGCCTGGCCTTGAACCCCCCCAGGGATGGGGCAGCCACAACTTCTCTGGGCAACTTGGGCCAGGGTCTCACCACCCTCACAGCAAAGAATTTCTTCCTAATATCTAATCTGAATCTCCCCTCTGCCAGTTTGAAATTGTTCCCCCTTGTCCTATCACTCTGCTCCCTGGGTTCCCTTCATTTTAAAGGGGTGGGTGGAGGAAGTCAAAAACTTTGTAGCTCTCTATGGTAGGATACATGAGCACATAATTTTCTAAAGCTTGAATGGGTTGGATTTTCTAATATGTAAAGATTTTCACTCAGGATTTTAATTCTTGGCGCTCTCTGAAGTTCTGAAGAGGAGAGCTGTCTTCTTTCACAGCCTTTCTTATGATTACAGAAAAGTCAAAAATTACCACGTAACTACAAAGCTCTTTGAAGGTGAAAATTGAAATTCTAGCAGTTTGCCCCACAGTCGAAGAGGGAATTTCAAAGTCAGTTACCACATAAGTTATTTCTATATATTTTGCTTTATCCTTTCTTCTTCTTTGTTTTCTGAATAATTAAGTAGGCAAACAAAGTTGGTTATTCCACATCTATGGTGTTGTCTGTTTCTCTTTATATATAAATCTAAGATGTGATTTTTTTTTTGTTATTATTTGTTTTCTGCTGTGAAACCTGTAAGATGGGCAACACAAGCATAGGTGCCAGAGGGGCCATAGCTTCTGTAGAGCCTGTTTGTCTCAAGGGCCGGGCTGTAATTCCTGCTAGGATTACTCCATTTAATTGTTTGTGAACGAATCTGCCTGCTGCACATTCTGCAGTTAATATTCTGCATTATCATTTTTCTCATGTTCAGCTCCCAGTATTAATGGGGATGGGCAGAGCACGCACTGGGCACACGAACAGCTTCCCAGCCTTCGGTCTCCATCCCCACAGCTGATAACTGGGCAGATTCCTCTGAGCCCTGGTGCTCATGCTCTGTGTTTACATACTTTTTGAATAGTGCAACAACATCTGTGTACATTCCATTGTTTATATGCAACTGGGAACCAAAATACCTTCCCAATTCTCTGCATAAGAATTTTGCCTACAGCGTTTCAGTGAGGTAGAGCATTCCCCTGCACGGCCATTCATTGTGTCCATGTGATTCACCACTTTTACTCTCTATATTATTAATTTCCTTCATTTTATTTTCCCTTCCATTCTACGCACCGCACATGGGACAACAAAGTTGTTCCACATCTTTCCCATCAACATTTGTCCACAACGGGGTGTCGTGGACCCTTAGCTACAGGCCAGCGTGGCCACTGCTGGTGCTTCCATCCTACCACCAGTCTCCATACTCATTAGTGCTCACTTCCAGTGGTAATTGCTACTGGTCCAATATTCTCTGGTGAGAAAGCATCTGTTTGAGTTTACACAGAAAGAGCATTGTCTGTTTTCAGGGAATTATACATCCATTTATGCAAATGCAGCAAATTCTGGGATGCTTCTCACTGCCATGAGTAATTATTATATTCGTTCTCATCTTCCCTGTGAATGAGGGAAGGGGGATGAAAGAAGAATAAAGATTCAAAGTTGCGACAGGGATTTTTAATTTGAAAGTACAGTGAAAAGGAAACTGGAAGACTACTCTTCTTCTGAACTAATGGTTAAAGCTTTCTTCACATCTGTAAAGCCATCACCATGGGAAATGTACACTCATGAATACAGATGAAAAGGAAAAATATTTTATATTTATAAAGAACCTCTATAATTATTTACTACATTTTGCCGTTTAGAAATAGTGAGAAAATGTTGCACCTACATTTTCCACAGCTACGGGTAGTTAGAAATTACTAGGCAACTAACACTATCGGCTGGGGAGCACCATAATGTTCAGAACTGAGCTTGGAGACAATTTTCCCAACAGCACTTCAGATGAGACTGACAGCATCTTCTCAAGAAGACTGAGAAGATTCCGTTGTTAGGCTGCTAAGAACCGATTATCAGAAAGATGTTTTGGCTAAAATTATTTTAACCGGAAACTGCAGGTTATGTGATGAAGATTTTTTTTCGCCAAGATCATCAATTTTATCCTCTCTCCTGCTGTATCTCATACACCTGTCATCTGTAAGAAAACAATCAAGTACTCATCAGGCCTGCATCCTTCTGTCAGGAAAGGGTCAAAGGAAAACACAGAGCTGCAGCAAGACTAGCGGAGTCACAAGGACAACGATGAGTTTTCCTTTGCCTGCTGAACATAGACCACATAAATAGATGGAAAGAGCAGGTTACTGAGAACCTGAAACCATATCGTATCTTCATTCAGCCCAGCGCAGACTCATGCTTTGTACACTCAAACAGACTAAAGCTTAAACATAGCAGCAAGTTACTGAGAAGACACTTCTGCTGACATTATGGGGATCTGAAATAAAACACTGTAGTGCCCTCCATGGATTGGAGGGGTCAGAAACACCAACAATGAAGCCTGAACATTTGAATTGCTCTGGCTGGAGCCGAGAGGAAGTTGTGTACTCGGTGGAGAACACTAAGCCAAGGATGAGAGGGTGACTGTCTATAAATATATGCACACACATACACACACACACACACACACCAGTGTTTATTTTTACAGTTGCAGCCAGAGTCATTTCAGGAGGTATTTCCCAGGAGGGAGAGCAAGTCTTGTTCTCTAAGAAAACTTTTAGGTACTTGCAATAGAATGTTATAACCAGATTTTTTCAAAAACCATTGTTACAATATCACACTTTGCTTCTTATATTTGTAAGCAGATTAAATGAGTCTTCCACCAAATTCCCGTTTTTGCATTCCTGTCGCTTTGAGGTTTTTAATTGGAGAAGGCATCAACTTTAAATTCGACTCCTGCAACAGACAAATAAACCAAGCCAGAAGTGAAAGCAAATTACACCATTAGTGATTAAAAAATCTACTATAATTGCAAAATTCTATGTGGAATCTCCCTTAAGGAAAGAGTCTGCTTTTTACATCCGATCGTGTCATAATTACATCTAACTAATTAAGTCATTGTGATATTTGGGGGAAAAAAAAAATACGAAAAGAAGAGACCATGACCATTGTTCCCCTCTAAACTGCTGTGTTCCAGCCACTCTCAGCAAGGGGTGGGTGCCGGGTAATGCCGATTGCTGCACAACTTGTTTGTTAAAATCAGAGTTTAGCTCCCTTGCCATGGGACAGAACCAAGTTTTACCGTAATTCCTGAGATCTTAACCATCCCGTGGAGTTCAAGCTTGGCCCAGTATGTCAGGTACCAATTTGTTGCTGTCCTGTGATGTCGTAACAAATTTGGAGGGCTCATTCTGAAACCGGAGCTTGGGCATCGTGGGGCTGGACTTTGCTACGTGTCCCAGCACCACTGCTGTCCACATCCATTGAGGAGCTGGTGGCTGGGAGAGAACAACCAACGCTTAATTACAGCAGGCAGATTTAAAAAAAAAAACAAAACCCAAACCAAGCAACCCCCCCCAAGAAACCTAAAAAACCCTTAAATAAATAAATACATAAAATTAAACCAACTTATAATGGAAAACATGGAGAAAAAATAAAAGTTAAGTTCTGGTTTATTGATTGAGACTTGTAAAGGCTTGTTCCAGCTCCCCCTCTCCCAATAACCAGAGGGATTTAGTAGGAATGGAAACTTAATGTAGCTCTTCAAAGATGACTTTGAGCGAGTCAGAGCTCTGGCATGTTCAGCCAGGGCTATAAAAGGATGTGTATATAATGGAGGAATGTTGCAGGGGGCAAGATGTAAAAGAAAGCAAGAAAGGGGAATCAAAGGGAGTTCACTTATTCGGAGGGATTTGGGTGTGAATTCTGGGTGTTGAAACCAGTCCTGCTCTGTGATTTGTGAGCAGGAGGCTGGTGGCTTGTGGGGAAACAGGAGGGCACAGGGCTATGCCAAGCCCAGGGCTGGTGCTGTGGCTCTGACAGGGGAGGGGAGCCCATGTTTTGGGAGCTGAGCTGTGAACGGGCTCCCATCCCATCTAGCATTAAAGGAATTTCTCTCTGGTATGATAACTTTAGCCAGAGTACAGCAGAGCACATAATCCTTTTGGCTACAGTGTTAATGGAATTCTCTTTCTTTCTTTCTTTCTTTCTTTCTTTCTTTCTTTCTTTCTTTCTTTCTTTCNTTCTTTCTTTCTTTCTTTCTTTCTTTCTTTCTTTCTTTCTTTCTTTCTTTCTTTCTTTCTTTCTTTCTTTCTTTCTTTCTTTCTTTCTTTCTTTCTTTCTTTCTTTCTTTCTTTCTTTCTTTCTTTCTTTCTTTCTTTCTTTCTTTCTTTCTTTCTTTCTTTTCAAACTTTTAAGCTCCTGCTCAGTAAAATAAAGTGATCCTGTAGATTTACTTTGTGTTCTTGCAGATTCCGATACTTCTAGAAAAGTGTGATATTTACATTGCATATTTGAGAAGAATCAGTTCTGTTCATTTAAATAGTCTGCTGGCTTAAAAGAAAAGAAGTATAGGCTGTTTAGTTTTCCTTGTGTTGTTTGTATGCTCTCTGTGACAAACTTCATTTGTTTGTTCTTGGGTTTTTAAAATTATTGTGGACTTAAGGAAAAAGCTGCTTAGAACCTCTGCATTCTGACTTTTCATATAATTATTTCTCTAAGTTTTTCAATTAAGTAACTTTTTATAATCTCAGAGTCCTCTTCAAAAAAGAACATGCTACATTTGAAACGGACGTAGAGCAAATTTAGCTGCAAGCTTCTGTAGTAAATCACTTCAGAGGCTGTGTGTGTTGAAACCTCGAAAGTAATTTATTTAACAGCAGCTTTCTGATGATACTTTTGAACAAAACATGGGCTTTCTAATTGTTTTCACACGTTAATTAAAAATAAAAAAGCATGCTCTGCAAAGCTAGTTCAGCACCTGATTTGCATAACTAGCTTAAATTTGAAAAACTTGATAGAGAAATTGAATTATGTTTTTCTGCTGGCTGGCATAGATTCACAGAGCGTGTTCTCTTGTGATGATTACATTCATCCATTAAATGTAGAAGACCAATATGTAAAGTTTTCCTATATCTTGGAATATTAGTAGTTCCTTTTATGTTTGAATGACTACATTAAGATTTATTTTCAGTTATTGTTAAAATCCTCCTTTGAGTTTTTTTTTTTTTTTTAAATAAACTTTCCTGGCCATGTGTGCTCTTGCCTTACTTTGCTTTTGCTCACGCAAACCCCTGACAGCCTGGAAAGAGAAAAAGAGTGTCAACAATTCAAACTCCTCTCTGCTCCATCAGAGATTGTTTTAATATATGTTAAATTTGGTCATGTCTGGAACTGGAAGAACAGGAGTCAAGATTTTTCTATGGCCAACGATGGTTGCTTAGGGATAGCTGGGAGATGAACTACAACTTCTTAAACGTTAGATCCCTGAAAGCCCAAAACTGTTTAAAAACAAAACAAAACAAGTAAAAAACAAACAAACAAAACACCCACTCGCCCCCAAACAACTCATGGAAAATGTTAGAAGTAGTCTTCAAAACAGTGCATGTAACTAATGTGTTTTGTTGTTATCTGTGCCTTCTCCATCTGCCCCTCCTGGGTGGTTTTATTCAAATATTAAGACGTGATGTAAGAGCTGATAAAATCCCTGGGACACACGTGGGCCCTTCCCTGTGTCTCGTGTGGAAGCCTCCCAGGTGGGATGACAGGAGGTGTTCAGGTATAGCGGGCATATCACTCTCTGTGTGATGTAGTTCACTTGCGAATTATGGGGGTGAATAGTAAGAATAAAATCCAGCAAACGTCTGCCAAAATGATTCTGGCCCCAAAGTGCTGTGTGATGTGTCAGACTTGGGGGGTCAGTGACAAATTAGCCTGATGCCACGTTACTGTTTCAAGCCGTCCTGAAATAATTATACCACTGCCTTGTACCCGGCAGGTGTAACCCCTGAGTTGTGTCTCCTTGTTCTTGTGAGTGCTGTTTGAGCTTTGGTAGCCACGGGCGATGGGATTTGTTGCATGACAGGCTGATGAGTCACGTTGCTGATTAACCATCAGTTATTGTGTGGCTTGTGGGATTCATGGCTCTGGATGGTGATCCAAAAGATACTGATTTTCTGCACAGAGAGGAGTTTTACTTGAGAAACTTGTGTACAGGAGGCATCTCTCTTAGGATGCAGAAGTGAGATGCCTGCAGGTCAGTAGGACAGAGGATTGTAACCTAAAGGAGCCCTTTGGGTGAAGTGCTGATCTTGTGAAAGAGAAACTAATTAAAAGCAATGTGTAGGATCTGAGAGCGCAATAGTTTAATGACAATTCTTTGCTGTGTTCCTTTCTGCCATGGAAGATGAGAGAGGCTTTAGTAGAAGGAGACAAAACATGCAGCTCTCCATCTTCTGAAGAGAGCTGTGAGCCATTTCTTCTGCCTAGCACCCAAATCAGCTGGAAAAAAACTTGAGATGGTGGTAGTAGGAAGGAGAAAAAAAATAAAGAATAAATTCTCACAGTTCTTGCCAACTGCTGGAGGCATCTGGACAAATTTGTAAATTGGCCTAATTTCTTGGGGTTCTTTTTGTGGTTCTCCCTCCCCTCCCTGCCTGGCTGGGAAAGGAAAGGAGATCATTTTTTGTCTGCAGACGGCCTGAGAATCACTCTTCATTTGGCTGTCACTGTGT
This sequence comes from Thinocorus orbignyianus, assembly GCA_013400375.1. NCBI lineage: Eukaryota > Metazoa > Chordata > Aves > Ciconiiformes > Thinocoridae > Thinocorus > Thinocorus orbignyianus. Next base: position 32,078 of record VXBW01006289.1, read on the forward strand.
TCACCTCCCAGACTGACCCAGCTGTAGCACATGCAATAAGAGGTGACACATTGACTAAGCAAGAGTGTGGCACTGTGGCTGCCTCACATGGCTTGTTGTGGCTTTACTAACCTTCTGTCTTGCTCTTGTCCTTCTTCCCTGGTGGGTCAAAGCCAGTGGAAGATCTGAAAACTGACTGTCCTTCGGGTTAGGACACCTAGTCCCAAGTGTTAGATTGATGGCTGGACCAGGTGATCTGAAAATTCCCATCCAACCTAGGCAGTTCTATGATTCTGTGATTCTATGCTTCTAGTTCTCTTCTTCTGCCAAGATATAAATACCCCCACCTTGGCCTGGTACATTTTCTAAATGCTAAATGGCAAGTGGGTGGGCTCTGGGTTATACTGGTGGTCTGTGAGTGGTGAACGGGCTATGGACAGGCTCCAGCATGATCACATATGGCCCCAGAAGTCACTGTTTTGCTTGCTTGGGTTTTTTTTTGGTTTTTTTTTTTTCCTGGTAATTAATTTAATAATGCATTTTTTTCATAGTTATTTCTCTCCGCACACATGTATGCGCACTGAAGTAAGTTCTCCGTGCAAACTTTCCCACGCAAACAAAAGCAAACCATAGCACCAACAGCAAAACAGAGCCCTGCAAGCTAACTAAGCTCTATTTTTATATTCTTTTTCTGGCTGGGAGAGACAAATTTCCTTGCATAAATCTTGACATTCTAGTAATTTTTTTTGCCATATACTGTGGGTTTGGGGCCAACATATATACTTAGATAAATATTCCAAATGCCAGATGTCAGCACATGCTGGGTAAGTGCTTTAATAATCATGAAACCAAGAGCCTTTGGTCTATCCCAGCGGAAAGCGATGTGATAAAGGAGACTTTTGCAACCAAAGCGGTAGTGAAGGCGTTCCTCCAGGGAAAGGCAGAGGATATGAGAGTTAATCAAATTTGCCTTAAGTCTAAAGGAAGTCTTTTTATATTTTCAGTACACCCTGACCTTTTCAATTGCTCGTTCCATGGGCTTTTCTTGTCCACTGGGTGTCTCTCATCCCTGGCTCTGATCACAAGCTGCCGGAGGTGGTGTGAGAGCACACCGTGTTCACACGGAGAAGTGTGATTGTGTAAACAGTAGCTTTCTGCAATTTATCGTCTACTTATAGAAGAAAATAAGCCTAAAATTTGAAAGTAAAAAACCCCAAGAGATTAGTTGGAATTGTGGACTGTGCTTTTCATCTATGAGATTATTTTGAAGTAGTTCTTCCATCATCAGTACATACACTTATGTGTCTTCACGTCGTGTGCCTTTGGCTTTTTACTTACGGTTAAGAATTAAAACATCAGTGGCTGTATGTTGAGGGTCATCTGATGAAGCAGTTTTCTTTCTCTTTCACTATTGCTTGATGTGCCAGGGGAGTTGAAATGGAACTTCTTCACTCAGCCATCATTTTCCCTTTACACTTAATTGTTTTTTTCCAGTTCTTTTGTTGTACTTGAAGAACATCATCAGCTACTGTTCAGAGCAGCTCTTACCAGCTCTTCTGCTAAAAAAAGATTCAGCAGGAAGGTGCTGCTACGTGTTGCAGGCAGCCCCCCAGGGGTGCTGTAGAACCCCAGGAATCTGCAGGCACACTGCGGGTCACAGCCCTGGCACTTGCACTTGTTCTCTTCCTCCCTGGAGCAAAAACCAATAGTTTGCAATAGAAACAAAGCAAAAAAACCTCCAAAACAAACCCTAAAAACAACCCACTCAACTAAAAGCATGTTTCCATGGATGAACATCCCAGGTAAATATTTACATCTGAGAAGAGGTGATGCATCATTATCACGTTTGTGTAATAGCATCTCTGCAGCTATTCCTATGGCAAGTGCAGCATTAGCTTTTAGCAGAGAAAGGCAGCAGTGAGGAATCAGGCCCTTCTTTTCAGTTGGAAGGCATTCTGAGCTTTGTTGAAGAGAGAGGGAAAGAATCCGGACTTGGATTCCATTGCTGGGTCTTGGCTGACGTTGGCTTTGCCTCTCACTTGACTCCAAAGATACTGCTGATATTATGAATGTCGAAGTCTGTAGCCTGTTTCCATCCTTTCTCATTTTAAACTTGCTTAGCAAGGAAGTATTTGCCAGTCTTGGAAAACAAGAAGACGATACCCTCCTCGGGTCAGTAAAGGCCCTGGTTGCTTTCAAACAATTGTTGCATTCTTCTCTCCCTCTTCTTTTCCTAGTATTTATTTTTGGCTCAACCACTTCCTTCTGTTCTTCTGTCGTTACAGAAAAAAAAAAAAA
>VXBW01006289.1:34371-54749 GCA_013400375.1 Thinocorus orbignyianus
AAAGAAAGGCTTGGCTTTGGAACCTGCAAGTTCCATTGAAGTAGTGAAAACTACCACAGAAGTTGTCCATCAGTGGGCAGAACAAAGCTCCTGAAGCTTACGTATTCTCCAAAACAGCAGTAACTATTTCAATTGTTCTTTTTTCATTCTAGAGTGCTCCACAAGATTCCGAATTAGGCCAGCCTCCTGGTAATGGGCATGAGTTAAAAAGGAGCCCTGAGGAAAACAGCGTAGAAAGGCCTGGAGGTCATAACATCTCCAATCTTCTTCCTGCTGCTGTGCCACCTCCTGGGAGTGTGTCCCCATCAATTCCAGGACCTACAAGGTAAGAGGTGAAGTTTCTCCCTGTGAACAGAATTGAAGCCCTACTGCTGTTGATACTTGGGGCTGTTTGTTACGTTTCAGTTCTTGTGTTTTTCAAAATCTGTCTTGTGTGATTTTCCAAATCTATCATCCTGATGGATGATGATGGCTCAGTCTTCAAAATAACCCGACAAAACGTGACTACTTACTGTTTACCAAACTGCCTTTCTTGCCTTACTGCTTAACTATAAACAAGGGTCCAGCTGTTGTAGTAACCCTTGACCTAAACTTCCCATGCTTTTTCTCTTACTAATAAACTCTCATCCGAGACAGAGGAACATTAAGGAGTCTTTTGTAGCTGTACAGGATTGTGAAGTCAGACGTAATTGTAAACAACTGCAAAATGCCATGCTCAGCTCTGTATAACAATCCTACTAAATAGTGCCAACCCAGCTAATTGCACTCTTCTAAATGTCTTAAAACTCACCTGCTATTAAATAAATAGGATTACTTTCTGAGTTCAGGTATTCTTCAGTGCTATTAAGGATGGCAGAAGGGAATGCAACCTGGATGTTATTAAATCTCTCAAAGGGAATATTTTGTCTGAAGCATTAATGCTTTTTTACTTGAATTTTGCTACTAGGGTTTTCATCTGCTTCAATAAAGGAGTTATCTAATGCCAGCAGGATTTTAACATAGGGCTCAATGCTTTCCAGATCATCAGCGTTACCTGGGATAGAACGATAAATACAACTTAGAAGGAGTAGCAGTAACTTGATAATAAATGTGCAGGATTTTTAGGCTGTGGACACTTTTTTACATGTTTTCTGTGTTTTTACTGTGCTAGGTTAAATGTGTGTGCGGTCACAGCTAGGAAAGAAGAGGGATGGAAATTTGAGGAGGGAAGGGTTGGTAGTATGAAGAAGAAACCTTCAGCTTCAAGTTTCTCTAGTCACTCAGACACTGTTTAATACAGCCTGCAGACAGGTCTGTGTTGTTGTCGGTACTGGAAGGACACAATGAACTTCTCTGAGCCTTGTCACTTGAATATTTGACCCGAGACTTGTAGAATTTCTCATCAGTCTCACGTCTTCATATGGGTGGACATTTGTATATTCATTCTGTGGGCGAGGTTGGGCAGTCCTGCCATCGAAAATGGCCTCTGTGGGAAACCAAGCTACAAGGGCTTGCCTGAAGACCTCACTGTGGCTTTTGGCACAAGAAGGAATGACCCGTCTTACTGGTGGATTCTCCTTCGAGAAGGCAGAAATCTACTAAACCCGTCGCGAAACTGATAAGCAATTTCCATTCTTTCATTTGTTTGGTGACTTTGGTATCACAGAATATAACCCTCGGGTTATTGTCTCCATGCTATTCTATTTCCAAACCTGCTGTTCTTTGTCACGGTGCTTTAGCACACTGTAGGACTCAGAACAGCAGCTTTTCAATAGATTTGTTTTTTAATCTCGTAGTAGCAAGTATCTCTCTTCTTCCTCCAGAAGCAGTGGTAGAGATAAGTGGTTAATAGAGCCTGATCTGGAGCCAGAAATCCTCTGACAAGGAAGTGGGCCAGATAATTTTCTCTCCATGGGTCTGGCTTTTATGGAGGCACAATTCCAGGCTGCAGCTATAAGCAGGTACAGGAGCATTAAGCATGAATGGAAAAATAACAGACACTGGAGCTGAGCTGCATGATGGTTTACACGAGCATCAGCAGTTCTGGCACAAGGCCTCTTGGAAGGCTGCATTTATGGAAGGAGCGAGCAGTTACACTCCGATCTGCTTTGAAACAACGGACTGAGAACAGCTCATTAACACAAGGCTACGCTGTCACCCACCCAGCACACTTGGCTGTCCAAACTGGGGCTAGAATGGGCCAGCGCTAGTAATGGAGATGGTGGGGTTATCTTGAGATTTCAATATTTGGGGTTTGGCTTCAGCAAGTGCAGTCTTGATTGTTTATTTTGGGGTTTTTTTTAATATTAGCATAGGCATTATGAGCTGGGGTTGTTCAGCCTGAAGAAGAGAAGGCTCCAGGGAGACCTTAGAGCCCCNAATGCATTGCTGAGGAAATGGCATAGCTGCAGAGTCCTCAAGGTCTTCCTTCTCAAAGTGTGAGTACTGAGAACAGTTTGACTTCTATTCTAGGCTAAAGCAGCTTTCCACTTCAGCATTCAAAATTCTGACTCTTATGAGATTAACATTACCCGGATGAGTCAGCTCCAAGGGATTCACAAGATTCTTGTTTCAGGAAACATATTAGATGGACAGGAGCTCAGGCAATTGCCTTTTATTTAGCCTTACTGCTGAAATTGCTGCTGCATGCCTGTTTTGGGTGGCTTCTAAGTTATATCCTGCCAAAATAGAAACAGAGACAATAAACGGAAAATCTTTGAAGTTTCAGATTCCAGGCTGTTTATTTTTAACTCCCTCCCGTGTGCTGCTTTGGACGCGTCTTTTCCACCCGAAGTGAGTGAACTCTTAAAGTCTTAAGAGCGTGTGACCTGCCATCTTCAGCTGAAGTATCTCTGTATGGAAAACTACATTTGCTTTTTTCCAGTCTTCTGGGTGGCTTTCTCTCATCTTCCACAAATTCTCCAAAGTGGTTTCAGTCACTTTTAAATTCCTATGTTTCAGAATTCAAAACATTTGTGACCCTTGTTTTAAAATACTGACCTTCGATACCTGTTTCTCACTAGGTTCTATATTCTGAAAAGTAACACTGTCAACAATTAATCTGTGAATTAGTCTGTGTGAAATAAAAATGCTGAAGAACTAGATGAGTTAGCAAGCCTGAGGCTTTTCACTGGTGCTTGCGGAGATGTCCCCATGCCTTTTGCCTGGTGCACACACAGTGGGAAGCACCTGGGGAATCCTGTGCTGGTCAACTTGATACCAGAGAGGCGTTTTTTCCAGGGTTAGCAAGAAAAGGTACCCAGCCAGAAGGAGTTCAGGGAAATAAATGCTCTTTGTGGATGACCTTTGCCACTCTCCTGGCTGGAAAGCTGTGCACAGATCCCTTGGGACCCACAGAGGCACTGCAGAGTGACAAGGCTGAAGCCACCACACATCCTGTGGGACAGTCCCTGCGGTGCCACGCTTCCTGCTGCCTCTCCGGATATCTCGGATGAAGACCAGGAGCCAGTTGTGGGACTGGAACTGAAAATCTGGCCACGTTTGGTGGCCTCAGCAGTACTACAGCTTACATTTTTAGTGTGAGAGTAATGCAGTTGGGTCATACTTAAAATATTGCGGGCCCCGTGTTTTATTCTGTATGGAACAAGGAGGTGAAAAGTGATTGGGGGTGGGGGGAGAAGGGCAGGACAGTTCCCAGGAGGATCATATAGATCGTTATTCTTGATTCACTTTTTCCTGAAAGCTCAGCCGTGCAGGGAGGGTGGGGGAAGCTGGCTGCTGTTTGCAGCCCTTTAGCGATGATGGATTTCTCATGTGCTTGTTTACACTGAAAAGTTCAAATAGTGACTTGCTCTGCCTTGAAAACTCTGACTTCTCTCTTTTTTCTTTTTTTTCTTTTTTTCTTTTTTTCTTTTTTTTTTTTTTTTTTTTTAAAGGGAATGTGGAAATTATTTCCATGTTCCTAATTAACTTTCAGTACCTCTTAGGGACAGATTAAAGTGCAGGATTCTTTGAGTTGCCTCAAATCCTCCAGTACAGTGTGTCCAAATGTGTAATCTCAAAATGTAGATGCCGATCTCTGGTGTGTCAGGGGAAACAGAACAGAAACATTTGAGAAGCAGCTCTACGTGTGCCACGGGTGCCAAGCTGGCTGTGCGTCTGTCCCCTTCAGTGCTTTCTAAATTCATCCTCAGATTTCAGGCTCCTGTGCTCCTGGGAGTTCAAGCACCCGGGCTCGGAGTTACATCACTGTATGTGACCTCTGGGTGTCGCGGGCTTCAGCACGCGGTGTTTTTCCCTCACAAGTGTAACTGGGTGGGAAAAGCTGCCCGTTCTTTCATCAACTGTTCCGTGTTTTAGAAGGAAAGCAGAGAAATAAGAAAAAGAAATTTAAACTTATATATTCTTTTCTGTTGCTGTTGTTATTCAATAAGCTTAACATCCTTGGGCATCTCTCACTGGACAGCTTTTGTCTGGCTGCTGCTGGTTTTATCTTCTGTCCCTTTCCTTTGCCGTGGATGGTGAAACAGAGTCATTCAAGTTGTGACTTCAAGTGTTAATGGCTGGTTGATTGGGTATGGCTCTTAACCCAGAAGTATTCATGGGGGATGCACCCTCAATCATGGATTTCTTAACACCCTTTGTAGCTTCACACCCCAAACAGAAACCAGGCAGTACTGTCCTAATCAACACCTTACTAACTGGGCAGTGCTCTCTGAAATTGTTCCAGGATAATTTGAATTTGCCACAATATATTCTGAAGGTGGAAGAAGTTAACTGCAGGCATTAAAAATTAATCAGTAAATTAGCTATGTGCTTCCAAACAAGCAATTTCCCAGTAATTATTGATGCAAAACAAACACTTCAGACTTGTAAAGATTTCGTTCATTGTCAGTTGATGTTGTAACTGGAAGGATAGCATTCATCTGATCAGTATGTTAGGGCCGTGAACTTGTTAATCCTAAATTGTGTGCCTAACTTCTAAAACAAAGCAAGAGTTCCCTTTGATAACTCTTGAGTACGATGGGACACTTGATTATTTCAAGTTAGGTATGCACCTAGGTCTTTTGCATGACTGCATTTTATTTTTTTTCTTTAAGCATACCATCAATTACATGCAGCAATTATTTCTACCAAAATGAGTCTTTCTACGCTAAGCACTACATGAGCTACGAGGAACTCTAGTGTTCTTTCATGTTTTGTTACTTGCATGTTTTATTTTAAATATTACCCTACAGTACAAATTTTTCCCATAATAATGTCAAGCTAGTTCAGATTACAAACAAAAGAGATCAAATAACCACAAAAAACCCACCCCATCTTATTTTCCTGTATTTAAAAAAAAAACCAACAATCCGGCATTTAGGGTCATGTTGATTGTATTGAACGGGTTGTCTGAAAACACATGCTGCCTGCAGGTAATTATTGATTGCTAATAGATTTGCATGGAGATTGGGTTTTACTCAGGGGAATTATCTTCAGCATGTGGTGTCATTTCCCTGTAGTGTTATTCCCTTTAAAAAGAGTAGAAGATAATGAGACTAGGTGTGACCTTAAGGGGTCATCTAGTCCATCCTCCTGCTCTAAAGCAGGATTAACTGTGTTTAAGTCCTTCCCAACAGACGTTTTTTGAACCCCACCGGCATCTTGCAGGTAGAAAAGCAAGATTTTAGAAAATGAGAAGGAAGATGTAGGATCTGTTCCCTATATCAGAAGGAGAAGCATAAATGGAGACATCCAAACAGGTCAGTCTGGATGTATCTTATTATGAGTAGAAACTCGAGCCTTTAAGTTCTCTGTGATGTCCTGAAAAGAACATTGACGTAGCACAGATGATGAACGTGTACTATTTCTTCTAAATGTTAGGCTTTAAGTTGCTGTCACATCATATGCCAGCACTGTCATTTTAATTCTCTTCAGCATACATTAGTTACAAAGTTGTCCCAATTCCTTCATCTACTCCTGAGTCAAATGAGCAGGTTCCCAGCATTACCAAACACGACAAATTGTTTTAGTTGTTTCACGATGCTGAATAGCCTGGTTCTTAGCATTGTCCTCTGCCCTTGACCCTGCCAAGTCATCAGTTTACTACTATGGCTCTTCATAAAGCTACTACCAGCCTGGCAGTAGGTAGTTCATGGCTTTAGCAATTGTATCAAAAAAATCTCAGCCTCTTCAGACGCATTTGGGACAGTTTCATATTTAATAGCTGCAAACAGAAGTGTAATGTAACCAAGAAGCCTGTAAAGATCTTAGAGAAATTTCAGTCGGTTAAAATCCAGGAAATGCAAATACATAATGTGTGATGAACATCAGCAATGCTTCAATCCCAGATCTATTACCATGCTTTTCCTAACTCAGTTGACACAGGGGATTAACAACGCGTACAGAATCAGAAGGTTAAAGATAAGTGATAAGGAGAAGCTGCAATTGTAGGTGGTGTTTTCTGCTTTTTCTGATGCTCAGTTTCACAGAGGTTAAAGAACCTTACGCACTCCCCGAACCTGCACCCACATTTCTTCCCCTGTGAACACCTTGCCTCTGACAGGAGCACACTGTCAGGCTGCAGACCCTGGTTGTGACCCATATAACTCCTCATAAGCAATTTAATCAGTAGGAAGGGAAAGCTGCAACAAACAAAAAGCTGGAATGGCAATTGAGTCCCATTTTTCCACCCCCACCCCAACTCAGTGCTGTGGTTTTCTAATTAAGAGTCCCTGAGTGCAAAATTAATGCCAAATGGTAAAGTCTATTCCTTCCTTAGGGAAAGTCTCCTAGCACCTCACTGTTGTTTGCTCATGTCCCGTCGTGCCCTGTGTTCTCAGAGATCCAACAAGCACCCAACCTTGTGTTTCCACCTGTGGTGTTCCCTGTGTCAGCAACTTTTACACAGATGGGTGTTTCCCAGGTGCTAGGAAAATAAAAAATCTGGGGCAAAAGAATTTTTAAAAATTTAAATAAAATTTATTGGTGTTATAAATTAAACGTACAAACTGATGCCAAGCATTGCTGAAAGTTGGTTCATCTATAAGTTAATTGTATGGTGCAGATATTTTACCTTAGATTGGAGGTTCACCCTAACTATAGGCAAATTTCAGTAGCTCTTTAAAAACTAGTTAATTTTCTGATGTAATGACTCTGAAGAAGGTTTTTAGGGTCTCTAACAGGCTCCTGTGCAGTTTTACATGCAGCACTCTTATAAAAAAAAGGTTGCACTGGGTAGGTCTCAGTATAAGGAGGGGTTTTGACCCCAGCTGGAAGGGCAGGCTGTGTGCTGTAGCACAGCCCGAGACCTTCAGCACTGCTCTGACAGTCACTGAAGGGGAGGTGTTTGTATAAACACAGACATAAACTGCAGGGACCAGAGAGCTCGTCACTGACTCATTTTTCAATCATGTATTTTGTGTGGGCAGAGAAGGGGAGATAGCCTTCTCAGATTTCCGGAGATGGCTTAAAATCCAATCTATGCTCAGCCTTCCAGAAGGTGTTTTAAGCATCTTTTAAAATTCCAGTTTGTAGGGCACTTGGAATTTCTGAAATGTAGCACAGCTACGCTGTGGCAGAGCTCCAGCAATGGGCTCACCAGGAGCCATCTGTCTCCATCCAGCAATGGAACCAGAGCAGGCTGCTGTCACACCGACCCCCCAGCACGGAGCGATGTGTTGTCTGTGTGTCTTGCTTGGGATCGGAGTGAGGGGGAGGGATTTATTCTTTTCAGCTTAAGGAAATGATACCCTTTGCTCCTAGGCACAATTCTGTGTTTGATTTTGCATTGATTTTTCACTCCATGTTCCTTAAGGCAGTGAAAATACACCCAGGCTTCCCAGGGGAGGGGAGGGGAGGGAGACATCAAGGTTAAGCTAATCCATCACCTGCAGAGCTAGGTATGGAAGCTGTGGTCCATGTGAAAAAATATTAAAAATAACTTCTTCTCTGCAGTTAATGATGCACCCATATCACCTCCGTCTGCATTTTCTTCTCTCTTATCTTCCATGGGTGGGGAAGAGAGCTCATAGGAATGGTCACAGCTTATATGCACTGAAATCAAACAGTGCAATAAAGTGACCTCACTGGGCGTGTGTCGCTGTATGGCAGGGTGAGACCTTTGACCTTCTGGTGACAACCAGCTCTGCTGATTGCTTGGAGAAAACATTCAACAGATGGGCCCTTCTTAATCTTCTGCCACACAATAAATGTATAGCCAGATAACAGCAGGTACCGCGGACTGCCCGGCCGTGAGCTCTGTGCAGGATAGTCTCATAGAAGCAGACAGGAAAAAACATTCTTTGAGGGAATGGTGATTTTCCCAGTATTTTTGTCACTTTATCCCATGTTGCTCCATGTTAGATGTGTGTCCCCTTTCCCCACGCTTAACTAAGACAGAGTTTGGAATGGTTAAAGTGCATGCCATGAGCATGGTGGCTGTCGGGTAAGACAGGGGACATATTTTCCAGAGTAATGATCACTTAAATCACTGCGATATGTGTCTGGGGGCTTTGTGTGGTGGTCCAAAAGCAGGTTATCAGCTTCTCAGTGCATGTATTGCATGGCTTTGGAACATCAGTGGCACAAATTGTCTTTCTTCTTTGCTTCATTTTCTTTGCTTCTTTATTGACATGAAACAAATAAACGTTTCCGTTGTTGGCAGCGTCAGTAATGAAGGCATCAGTAGCTACGGTGCTGAAGATTTATCCCAACCAAATTCAACCGTGGTGTCTTCAGAGGTGACAGAACAGACTACTGTCTTGCAAGAGCAAGGAGGACAAGCAGACCCTAATTTCCTAAAGCAGGCTGCAGGAGCCGGGGAGAGAAGTGTGCCCATCTCGGTGCCTTTGGCAGACTGTGCCAAGGAAGGTGCCACAGCAGGTCTTACCAGCAGCAAGGACAAGTCCCCAACCTCAGATTGCACTGGAGCAGTGCCACCATCAGGTCCAGTGAATGACAAAGAAGAGGGGATCGCACACACCGAATCTGTGGGCCCAAAATGTGATGATATTGTTGCCGTTTCAACGAAAAACAGTGAGAATGATCCCAGAAAGCCCAGCCTGGAGCCCAACCCTCCCATGGCAGTTACAGAAACTCAAGGGGCCACACAAATGGGTCTGAGTGAATTAGGCTCACTGGGTGAATTAGAGCAGCTGGGTGCCAGGAGGGAACCACATGTCAGCACGTTGCCCCACAGCAAAGAAGCAGGAGATTATTTTACCACTCAGGAGGCCAAGCAGGAGCGAGGAGTTTTGGAAGTAGGTCAGCCCCAGCAAGGTAGACAGGACACAGATGGTGGAGAGGGTCCGCTAATGAAAAAGGAAACCTTAATCTCGAATTATCCAGCAACAGGAGGCTCAGACGGTGAAAAATTGGGAGCAATTGTGAATGCTCAGGGCCTCACTGAGATGAGTGAAGCCTGTAATCTACAGATGGGGGTTGTCACAACAGCTAAAGGGGATGAGGCAAATCTATCTGGAAGCAAAGGGGGGCAATCAGAAACTTGTACTTTAATGTCAGAGTTGCCTTCAAACTCTCCCAATCTCCTCCTGGTCCCAAAGCCTGAAGAGCCTTCAAGAGAATATCTGCCTGGAAATGACTCTCAAGATCCAGTGAGGAGCGAAGCAGGGAAAACAGCCTCTGAGAAAAACCAACCCATTTTTCAAAGAGAGCTTCAAAAGGAGGATGAGCTTGTTAGTGTCGAGCATCTCAGTGAGTCTTTATCATTTAAGCGAGAGGCAGAACAAAAATCGGCTGTCACAACTGAAAACCCAAAAGATGAAGCCAGTAGCAATGAAATTATAAAAGCTGATGATGTGTCTAGAGAGAGAACCGCACTTTCTGAAACAGAAAATGTTATCAGTCCCACCAAGGAAAATTCCCTGGTAGATGAAAGAGTATTACTGGAAGAATATGCATTAAGTACTTCTCTGAGCAGATCCTCAGAGCTGAATCAAAAAGAAACCGAGGCAAATCTAATAGGAGAAAAAAATAAAATCAGAACAGATGAGGCACAAGTGACAGAAGCCAGTGAATTGCCTGAGGGGTCAGGTGAGGGAGAAATAAAACTATTGCATTCTGTTAGTGGCCACCACCAGAACATGGAAAACACCTACTTAGGACACGATCCCACAGAATTCAATCTTTATGAAAAGACTTCAAGAGGTGACCTGAGGGAAGAAGCTGAGGGAAAGCCTCTGAATTTAGACAGTGACTTTAAATTGCCTGAAGACAATTTGTGGTCCCTTGGTTGTGAACTTGAAGAACAAATGAGTGAAGAGGAAGCAGCTGACACCAGTGACCTGGAAAATGAGCCCGTGGCTTCACCCCGGTTTCCGAGGGAAGCATACCAGCTGAGTTTTGATTGCTTCAGCGCTGAGGCAGAAGGCAAAACTTGGGACCAGCCAGACTGTGCCGGGACTGAAAAGGTTTGTTTAGTTGGTGCACACAGTTCACTGCTCCTCCACTCTGAGAACAATAATACTAAGCAGAGCGAGCAGGATGAATCCTGGGAAAAGGCTTTTGCCAGAGAAACTGCCTTAAAATCTGAATGCGAAACGGAGAGTGGAGAAAAACCTGAGAGCTGTAGCAAGTCAGAAGAAAGTGCACAAGGATCCAAATCCAAACTCGAGCTCCAGGGCTTAAATGAGTTGGCAGGGGCTGGACAAACTGAGGAAGCCTCACGAGTTTTGGGAACCGAAGAAGATATCAGTCACATCACTGCAGAGCCTTGCGGGGATCCTGAGCCAGGCCCTGCAGCTGCACAAGGCGGTGCTGTGGATGGTAAAGAAAATGAGGATTTTGAATGGGTGAAGCACCACACTGCGGTGAAAATTCTCGTGGAGGATGCAGATTTGACACTGAGAAGTGAATGCAGAGCAGCTGCGCTGGTGCAAGCTCAGCAGGAGCAAGTGGCTGCAGAAAGTCACCAAAATACACAGATGGCTTGTTCAGAAACCTCCCAGGCTGTAGTCAGTAATTCAGGTACTTCAGTACTTGCTCCTCAGCAGGTTCACACAGAGGAAGGGGGTGACAACCACATCGGCTGTCCCTCTGAGAGTGACTTGAGCAGCTCTTTGGAGGCCCTGGAGTGCAGTACCAGAGAACTGCAGGAAAATGCAGATGTTCCAACTTCTCTTCCCCAAGTGCAGCAAATGGAGGAGTCAGTGTCTGTTGTCGGTGGCCGTAACTTGATTTCAAATACAGGACTTGAACAGCAGAAGCAGGAAAGCAGTGTGACAACTGTCACTGGAGCAAAGGATCAGGAACACAAAGAAAGGGCTCTAACACCTGAGCGGCCACTGGACCCCAATAATCACAGCAACCTACCAGAAATACCTCTAAACATTTCAGACGACCTTAATAAAGAGTCTTCTGTGCTGGGTCCAGCACCCATCCAGCATGACTCTAACAGGGTGGAAGAAAAGGGCATGGATAAAAGCGGTGCTGTGGTGACAGGGGACACACACAGCGGTAAACACGAGCAGAATGTTTCTGGTGTGACCACGCTTAATTTGCGAGATTGTGAGGAGCAAAACAAAACTGATCAGAAGGCAGACGAAAAGTGCCGCAGTAAGCAAAACCCAGACAAGCCCAAGCAGGATAATAATTCTTTGATCTGGGCTAGTCAGCATGAAGCAGCATGTCATACCGATGCATTTCCTAAAGAATCTGACAAGAAGGAACAGCCAGGCAGCGTATGTGGGATAAAGGATAATGCTGGTGAAAGCCGTGCTGCTGCTATAAATGCTCTACCAGGGGGACAGGATTCAGCAAGTGCCACTAACACATCACAGGCTTTGCCGAGCAATACAGAAATAGCACATGCTTCTGATAATTCGGAGAAAAATGATCCTCAAGTATCTCATGCAGAAACTGCGGGGGAAATGCCATTAATGGCAAAAAAACCAGAAAAGATTGAAGGTCTGGCTGCTAATGGGGAAATCATCCAGAAAGATGGAAACATGGAGATAAGTTGTGAGGACAGTGCTTCTGCCACAGAAACAAGCAATAGGAGATGTGATAAAAGTCCAGGGGCACGAGGATCTCCTTCACCGTTACAGGCACACGGGGAAATGATTCCCACCAATGACTCCTATAGACCCAGCCACATTCAAAAGACACCAGAAGAGCCTGGTTATTGTCAAGCAAATTCTACAGCCCTCTCTGCAGGGACCTCTGTGCTCAGCCATCCCAGCCAGCAACCTGGAAACAATATGGACAATGATGCTGGTGGGGAATTACTACCTAACGAGCTGGAAGCTGTAGCCTGCCAAAATGCCTTAGAGAGTAGCTCTAATTTGCAGATTGCTGCAGGTTCTCAGCTGTCTGTGCATTCAGGTCCTTCACCCACGGTAGGCACAAGTAAACCAGCAAATTCAGAAAACAGCTCCACAGGGAGCACGTGTGTGAGTGAAAAAGATGTTCCCAACCACAGTTTTCAGGGTGATAAATACAAAAGTTCAGCCCCAGCACAGGCTTTAAATGTGGAGCAGAGCCTGGGAAACTTGTCACAGTTCGATTCTGAGAAGCTGAAGAAAGAGGTATCTGCAATTAAATCCAAAGAAACAAAAAGTGAGTTAAACTTCAAAGAGCGGCAAAGTGACAGTTCAGCAGAGTCTCTTTTAGCTCTCCCTACTCTAGAAGGGGAGCTGCTGAGCCTTTCATCTGCTGGTAAACAAGAGGGCTGTAATGAGGAAATTGCAACCGATAGCTGCGTAGATGACAGGCACGGTAAGATCTTAGAGAAACCTGGGAATTCAGAAAAAATGGAAGAGCTTTCAAAAGAAAATACTAACGTAACCAGGGCAGGGATCAGTATTTCCAAGCAGTCTGCAGAGAGCCCTGGAAGGGAGCATGAGTCTCTGACTTGCAGCTCCCTGAACATCGGCTCCAGCCTCCCAGATTTCAGGGAGCACATCAGCCAGATATTTAAAAAATCTGTCCACAGCACACTGAGTGCTGAGTTACCCCAGCTTTTGTCCGAAAACCATCCAGGCTTGAAGCAGAGTCCAGTGGCCAAGGACCCAGCAGAACTGTGCAGGGCTGAGAACTTTTCAGAGTCAAATCAGGCAGGCAAAGGAGTTCCCAAGGGCACCTCAGGAGCAGAGGGGCAAGGGTTGTCTTTAGCTGCTGGGACTTCCTGCAAAGCTGCCAAAGGCAAATCAGTGCAAGAAGGAAATACAGCGGCAGAGCTGCCAGCAGCAAGTCTCCAGGAGGCTGAGAAAAGCAGGCAGCCCGGTAGCTGTTTACAACCTGTCCCAAGGTTGGATGGCGCTGCACCTGCCGAATGCGCTCCGGAAAATCTGGAAACAGAAAAAACCACTGAGCATCCAGAGGGCGGTGAGATGGAAAGGGAGGCAGGCGTCTGCGCTGGTGGCGTTGATCCTGAATCGCTAATAAGCTCAGAGATAAAGCAGCGAGGACCGTCTTCATTTGATGGGGCAGCAGCTGAGAACTTCCCTGCGTATTCTGACAAGGAGAAACAACCCGCTGTAGCTGTTGTCTCCACAGGTGATGGGCAGAAGAGTGACTTAGAAGATGCTGCTGCCACAGAGGGAAATAACTTAATTACAGAGTGTGATGCAGAACCAGTTTCAGCTGAAGAGGATGTGAGTCTTCCTCCTGAACTGTGCCAGGATCCTAAGCCAAATGAACAGGAGAAAAGGGAGTGTGAGGATCCAGACGCTGCTAAGAGTGCCTCTGACATGGCAGCTTCAGCGTTTGTCCTGGGAGGATCTTACAATCATGAAAAATTGCCAGACAATTTTAATGTGTCACCTGGGGGAAATCAGGAGACATACGCTCGTGGTGATTTTATGTATGGCACTGAGTCTCAGAATGATAATCAGGGGATACAGGATGATCCAGTAAATCAGAAGTGCTTGGAAACATTGGAAAATTCACACAATGCACAAGAAGAAAATAAAGTGCCCGTGCGTGGGTTAATAGATTACTTAAAAGATGAAGTAAGCCAGGGAGATGGCTTGCAAACTGACTCTGAACTAGAATGTGGCAATATGATCGAGGGAGCTGTAAAAGAGAGCAGTGACACAGTGTTAAGCACAGTAAAAACAGGTAACGAGAAAACTGGAGACATCCCTGAAACAGGTACTGCAAGGATGTTAGTCACCGGTGAAGGTGACTTAGCTCTAAACACGAGCACCAAGAAGCAGGAGACAGACCGGTCCAAAACCCACTCTCCAGCTATGGAGCAGGGTGAGAATTCTGCCTGTATGGATCTCCCTGCTGCTGAGAATCAGCCCAACAAGCTGAATTTGGAACAAGAAAGCTCACTTGAGGATGCCAAAGGAAAGCTGTCACCACTTGCTTTAACTGAGCCCGAGAACTTTGACCTCCAGGAACTTCGAGCAGTGGCTGTGGCAGGATTACCTACTGAAAGGTATTTATTTTAAATTACTATGAAACGGTTGTCATGACCCTGGGGCTTGACTGGGATACAATTTCCGAGGCGGAGACCCATTGTCTGAGTAGTTTGGGAGGATGTGGCACTTCATCTCTTCTTCAATTTGTATTACATTTCTGTTGCTTCTGAATAAGGACTGTGTGGAAGAAAATTGAAATAATTTGTAAGGGCAGAAGGGTCCTACAAGCTGAGGAACACAATTCTTACCTGTTCCATCTGCCAGGCCAGATTCCTGCCCTTACCTGTACAGATTTGCTTACTCTTCTCAGTGTTCAAATCTTGTAGCCTAAAGTTAGGCAAACAAGCAGCACTTCCCAGCCTTAAATTAGTAGGCTTTTGCTGAAGTTTTGGTGACCCAGTTAAATGAGACCTGCAGCGTTCACTCGGTGGATTGCAGTATTTAAAAACCAGCCCACAGTGTAACTCAATTACTCACCCTGTTAGTTGTCTCGGCCTCCCTCTTATCCTCCTGGAGAATATAATTGTATTGACAGTGCCTTTGATCACTGTGTTATTCTGTGTTTCTAATGGCATGGAGTTGTTTCAGATGTGAGTTCTTCTTAGCTGGGACTTGTGGAGCCTGAGAGTTGTTGTTTGCTTCATTTTCCAAACCACCAGCAACTGCTTTAATGAACTTAAGGCTTTTCTTCAGTGAGTTTCTACTTTGCTGGCTGAATTCTCAGTTTGACGTGTGGTTAATTCAAGAGAATTATAATCTGAGAACAGGTGCTTCCCCTGTATCTACTCACAGTTCTGTTTCCTCTGAAACCTCAACAACTTTCTCCTTCCCGGACTGGAGGCGGCAGCTAGAGCTGTCACTGCTGAGGCCAGAGGTGACAGAAGGATACAGAGAAAAACTGAACTGTTTCAGAGAACATCATGAATGCTCTGCAGAGATGGAATTGTGCTATTACCAAAAAAGTAGATAATATGAGCTGAAAAAAGGAGGAAAAAACGTTTCAGTGTCTCATTCCTTAAAGGTTAAAATGCTAAAACCATATTGTATGTGAAAATACCTGAGGTGTTTCTGTTGTGAAGATGTGGGGGTACTCTTCTTGGTGTGTGTCAGTCTGGGAGGGATAACAAGTATGATCTAATGGTGTGAGCGAAACGTACAGGAGAAGTGTTGGAAGTCTGAACAGCTCTATGACTTTAAGGATCTGTCTATAAAACGACAAGGAAATTAGACCCCATTCTTTCTCTCTAGCTCCTTTTCTTTCTTTTTGTTTCCCTTTCTAAGATGGGAAGCTTCACAGATTGAAAATTACCAAGCAAATTGCTGGCATGGCCAGGTTCAGAAGCCTTAAGGGACTCTGGGGCAGTGTGTGCATGTGTTTAAGCATGTGTTTTATATTAGGGCGGGTATCATACTTTAAATAAATACCTGTGGCAAGCAGGGCAGGGCAGCTGCTGGCAATTCGTGGAGTGGTTGCTTAAGGCTGGCATATGCTTGAAGAATTTGTTATCACCTGTTTTTCCAGTGGGAGGGTTGGTGTCACCAGGCAGCTGCTCCTCTTGGGCTGCAGCTGTAAGGGGTGTCAGGCAGGGATGGGAGAGGCTCCCTGCAGAGCCCTGTGTGCTTGCCACATTGCAAACTTAAAATGCTGGGGACTCTCAGAGGTAGAGGGGACCTTCTGCTTTCGATCAGGCTCCTTTTTTAGAGGAATATGCATTTATGATACCAAAGGGAAGTAGAAAGCGTTGGTCGAGCGGGCTGGTCTGTCTCCAGTGGATCCAGCACCAGCCCAGTTTTCCTCTGAGCTTAAAACTCGTTTTATATAGTTGAATTTCAAGCTGTATTCCATATTCTGTGTACTCCAGCCGCAACACTTTTTGCTGCAGAGTGGTTTTCAGTTGTTTATTGCCCTCAAATCACTGTGGAGGATGAACTATTATAGCCATACAAAAAAGGTATGCATTTTCAACAGCTGACTGGGGATTTCGGCCTGATGGAAAGAACTTCAGGGAGAAAGAATCTTTCCCAGATCTCAAAATACACAGTGGTAAGAAGTATATTATATTTAGCAGAAGGAAATGGCATGTTCTGAATTATTTCGGCATTGTTTTCTCCCCGCTCCACTGCTTCAGTACAGCTCCATCTCTTGCAACATCTCTTGTGTTGAAACCCCCCCGAACTGGGGGTGAGGAGGCAAAGTTGTGTGATCTGACTCTTAAATCCCTGTTAAGAGTTTCTCTGTAGAGGAAATAGAGGAAATTCTTTCCTTTGTGGCTATGGCACTGGGAGGAGTGGGGGCTTGTGGTGGACAGTAGATCTAGGAACTGTCTGCAGTCACTCCTGCTCCCACCTCCTTTAGGAGCGGGACAGTACAAGTGATAAGAAGAGCCTTTGTGTCTGGAGGCAATAATACAGTACCAGCAACTTCCCTTCAAATCTTCAGTAAAAACAGCAATTATTTTGAGGAAGGAGTTTGTGGGTGAAGCATCAGCTCCACTTCTCTGTGGAAGTACAGCTGTGCTAGTAGCAGAGGCAGGGAAGGGTTGGATTTTGGCAAACCTGCCTGTCAGCACTGGAATGGAGTAAAAAATAACCCCTTTTTTGATGGTTTTGACATTTGTATCTCTCTACTGAACCTGTGACTGAAAACTTGTGTTTGTGATGGCCACGTCTGGGCATCAAACTGTCATCCTTCCCACTTACTACTGGGCATCCAGCCACTCTATTTTGCTGTCTGAGTTTTACTTGGAAAGGAAGATCAGGCAGGACTTGAGGGCTGGGGTTTTTCCCTCCTTCTGTTGTGTCTACACCCATGCATCTTCATTCCATTATGGAGAGAGAAAGCAAGTTCAGGGACTTCAGTCTTTTCAGTCTGGAGAAGAGAAGACTGAGGGGGAATTGTGATCAGTGCCTACAAATATTTAAAGGGTGGGTGTCAGGAGGATGAGGCCAGCCTTGTTTCAGTGGTACCTAGTGACAGGACAACAGGTAACAGGCACAAACTTGAACATAAGAAGTTCTATCTAAACATGAGGAGAAACTTCTTTCCTGTGAGGGTGGCAGAGCCCCTGGACCAGGCTGCCCAGAGAGGTGGTGGAGTCTCCTTCTCTGGAGACATTCAAACCCCACCTGGACGCGTTCCTGTGCGACCTGCTCTGGGTGACCCTGCTCTGGCAGGGGGTTGAACTGGGTTATCTCCAGAGGCCCCTTCCAACCCCTGCCATCCTCTGATTCTGTGATCAGCAAAGGTTCTTGAAAATACTTGATGTCCTATGCAGAGGTCAGACAAGTTCTCTAAAAGTGCTCCAGACATACATTTGGATTTGTTTTATGCTTTGTTCTTTCCACAAGAAGTTCAATAAGTCAGAAAAGAATGTTCACTCCTTAGTAGATACTGACTTGGTCTCTTAGTCTGCATAGCAAATACACTATTAAATATTTTAACAGTGTTGCTGGATGAGGTATGGAATGTAGAACTGCTTTTTAGATCAGTCAAGTGAGTTTTGAGCACTCAGGCTTTGTGTTGTTAGCATCTGAAAACAAGAGTTTGGAGTTAAAAGGAAGCTTATCAAAAGAGTGATTATGCAGCTCTTTTTATTTCCCTATTATTTTTTTAACTTCCAAACTAGCTCAGGTGTGCAGCATCTCAGGATCACAAAACAAAGGGAAAAACAGCTGAAGGTGATTTACACACAGATAAAAGGCAGAAAATGAATCAGGCTACTTGCTTCTCCTGCCCCTTCTCCCTTTGCATCTGAATTCTTTCCCTTCCCTCCCATCTTACTGTCCTTGTTACCCTCCGTAGGTGCAACTTTTAACACAGTTGTGCTTTTGGAGATGCCTGCAGACCTGAAATAAATTAACCAGATTCTGTGGGAATTTTGTCTGTGTGAAATCTGTGACATTTGATTTTGGTATTTTTCTATTTATGGAAGAGTGAAATTAAGATAACTTCATTCTTATCCAAGGGGTATCTCGTGTGCTTTCTAAAAAGTGAAAGGCGGTTTTGCTGTCTACTCTGATGGATGCCATTGACCGAACTGACTGTGGGTTTTGGCAGTGCCTAAGTCAGAGCAAAGTATTTATAAGATGCTGATTTGATAGTATGCCCTGTTGTATTCAAAGCATGTGCCAATGGAAAATTACGTATGTGATAGTGTGCTGGGTAATTTTTTATTATGCTACACAACAGTTCAGAGGTGAATCATTTCTGGTCCTTGCCAAATTGCTGGTACTTTTTGCTGTATTCAAAATGTTCTGTAATGCTCTCGAGAACCTCGGCCACATATTCATAAAGTAGGTATTGACAGGGATGGATGATAGATGAGCTGCTTTTTTCACACATCCTACTACGTTTCTCAAGAAATTACATTTATTCAATCAAATATAGGCTTTTGCTAAAGAAATTCAGCAAGGACATTGATACTTTGTCCAATGTCTGGGCAGGCAGTTCAGCATCAATTTTTGTCTTCTTTTCTCGTTAAGTTAAAAATTACTTTCAGATTACTTTTTCTTTTTCCGATTAGCTTTCCCCAGATGTATTTTTCAACCTTACTTCTTCCAAGTGAGCTGCCTGTTTTTCCCAAAATTGTTTTTGCATATCCTACAGATCCCCATTATTTCTCTATTCCAACTCTGTCTTCTGGCTTCTTCCAAAATGAGATACTGCAGAGCTTGTTCCCCTGTCCCTGTTTCTAATAGAATATGCAAAGCAGGATTAGCCCCAGTTTTGAACCCTGCTGAGGGCAGCTCTAAGAGCAGCAATTACAGACACGGGCATATTCTCCATGACTTAGATGTGGCTTCCTTCCAGTTTTTCCACCTTTTGGCATGCTTGTATTGTGCTTCTTGACAGAGACTCCTCTGGAGACATCTCTGAAGGACCAGAACTCCACGGTACTCACCTCATTCTCTGTTTTTTGTTTTTCCTCTTGCTGGCTTTTTATGTTGATGTCCTTGGAACCTTCCTCATCAATATTGTTCCAGGTGTATGGAAGCTCAGATGTGTATTGCTGATAAGAAGTTGGGCTTAATCAGATATTACTATTCCTTGACACTTGGGTACTCTGGAAAAGTAAAAAATTGTTACAGGGATCTGTTTGTTCTGCACATCCACACTTCCCTTGACCAGTACCGAGCAGGTTAAGTCTTAGAGAAGAGTTTCCTTGGCCTGTAAAAATCTCTGCATCTCAAACTGCAGTAAGTGTGGACATGTTAATTGCTCCAATCAAAAGCTTAATTGTTCTGGATTCTAAGATCTCTATGAAATGCTGAGTGCCACCACTTTGTACTGTTGTCAAGAACCAGCCCTCCTAGGTTATGTTAATCTTATTCTTGCTGAAACATGCTTGGGATCTCCTCCCAGACTCAGCATTTCCTGATGAACTCGCCTTTGTCCACCCAGGCTTAATCCTTCCTCTTCCCTGCTCTCCTTGGGCAGTACCTGCCCCTTTCATCCATGGTCCTCAGTAAAATCACCAGTGGTCCCAAAGTGCCCCAAGACTCTGCAAGGTTGTTTCCATGTTAAATGGACTAATTTCCTTTCTTTACCTCTCAGTACATTCCTTTTGAGGCAGCTGTGTGAGAAAAGGCCAGGGCTGCAGTCTACCCTTAAAGTCAGTAGATGTAGGGCCAAAATCTGTGCTCTGGTGGAGTGATATCAGCAAAGAATTTGGCCCTGAGCCTCGAACCGATCAGCCAGGGAGGGCGCAGTCCAGCGCTGTGATCCTTTCTCACCCAGACCATCCTGCAAGCACTATACTCCCACCTCCCCTGCTTTGTTTAAATAAGGGGGGTGTCTAATTGTTTCAACTGATTAAAAAAAAATCAAATTAGGAAAACAGGCTGTAAGTAAGCAAGTAGGATTCAGATGATTTGTTGGCCTGAACTACCTGGTGTTTTCCAACCTCAAGCCTGTAAGGCTTGCCTTCTCTTTGTAAATGATGCTCTGAAAAACACCGAGGAGCTTCATGAAACTGAAACTCATCAAACCCCTTTTTTGTTCTTTGTCAGCCTGTTTTTCCTAGCTCCTTTAGCTAATGAAACACAAACAGTGTAATCAATAAAGCCTTT
>VXBW01006289.1:61698-88944 GCA_013400375.1 Thinocorus orbignyianus
AATTTTACAGAGAAGGGGTTAAAAACTTTACCCGAAACTTTAAAAAAAAAAAAAAGTTGCCAAACACCATCAATTTAAGCCAGGCTGTGCTGGAGAGGGGTTTAAAACGTTAGGAGGTATTTGTGTATGGGCTGTGTGTGTGTCCCCTCCATCCCTCCGCTCCGGGGGGCGCCCCGCGCCCTCCGCCGTCGGGGGTCGGATCCCTCCGGGGCGGCTGCAGCCCCGACGGGGGAGGACGCAGGGAGAGGCAGGCTCGGATCACTGTGGCCTTTCCTCGGGGAAACTCATGGGAGGAGCTTCGGGGAAAGCAGCTCCAAAAAGCTCCTACTCCTTTTTCTCCGCTCCGGCTTTCTCCCGAAGCCCCGGCGGCCGCGGAGCGGAGGTTTAAGCGCCCGGCGGAGCCCGTCCCTTCTTCCCGATCACGCCCCGGGGGGGGATGTTGGAAGAGGAGGGAATTGGGTTTTAAACTCAAGGCCTGATGCGGGCTGATGTTGTGTTGGAAGGGAGGATGACTGAGAAGAGGGAAGCTGGTGATTATTTCCTGGCCTTGGTAAGTAGAAGTTCGCCGAGGAAATAACAAAAGCAGCGTGCGGCTCGGAAATTCAGCCTTAGCTCTCTACTGCTGCTTTGTTTGTTTGTTTGTTTGTTTTTTCCTCTCTCAAAAGATTATTGTACTTTCTCCCCTACCCCCCACCCCCTCTTTTTTGTTTTTAATTTTTTTTTTCCTTTCCTTTGAACAACTTTGTGAAAAGTAACACTTCTGCCGAGTAAAGCGCCCTCACACAGCGCTTCCTCCAGCTCCGGGAGAGGATTAACTCTCCTTATCCCCAAAAAAGAGCTGGGATGGTTTTGGGGCTCCTGCCAAAGGCTTGTGGTTGGGGTTTCTGCTCGGTCGGTGGGTGAGGAGACGTTTTTTTGGGGGGTAGTATGTGTGTGTGTGTGTGATCACACTGAGAAACTTTGGGTTCAGGTTTACTAGCTGGAATTTGAAAACTTTTAAATTCTGGAGCAATGACATCAGGACGTGACTGAGAGCCCTTCGGAGGCTCTAAAAGCTGCACAGTGGTGACGCTATGGGCTTTTTATAATGGTTGACAGTTATTACAGCAAATATGCTTATTCATCTCGAGCAGGCGTGATTTATACTCCTAACGCTTTTATGTGGCTTTCTGTTGTCCCTCGTAGCTTGGGAAGGAAGTAATACTGTAAAACGTATTTCAGCCCCCTGAAGTCTTTTAATCTAAAATAATTGTATTTGTTGGTTTAATGTAATAGCTCACCGTAACATTTAGGTTTTGATGTGACCACAGTAATGTAGAAAACTCAGGGGGAAAAAAAATTATACTTTTGTATTTTATGGCTGTGACTAATGGCACCACAATCTGCATTCACGTGTTAGAAAAATGAAGGTACTCCTTAGGAAGAAGTGTTGGGCGAGAGAGGAAGTCCAGGCCCTCAGGTAATGTGTGACCAAACACCGTCCCCTGCCAGGATAACTTCTGTCTTGTCAGGATTTCCACCAGCACTGCCAGGAACGTATTGCTTCTGAGAATGACTCTCTGTCGTCACGTGTGTGGGTTGTGGGTCGGTGCTGGTGTGTGTTATCATCCCGCTCGGCCAGGGCACTGGGAGTTACCTGCCAGGATTGCCACTGCTGGGCAGCTGCTTTTTTCTGGGCTTGCTTTTCATGGGTGAAGTGTTGCCTTCAGGAGGTCTTTGAAAAGGTACTTTCATTTCTGCAAGATGTAGTTTCTGCATTTGTTTTCCTTTCTTACTTCCTCGGTAGGGAAGTTTGCAGTGAGGGAAGGGATTCCCTTATCACTGGAAGCACCGCCTTGCGTCCAGAGCCGGGCAGTGGCACATTCCCGCATGGACTGCCGGCAGAACACAGCCTCTGAGAGCTGGAGCTGGCTCCTCCTGCTCAGCCAGGAGGATGGTAGTTCCCTTCCCTGGGGACAGATGTGACTCAGGTGGCGTCCAAGCTGCGATGAGCTGGGATGGATCTCCCTGGGCATGGTCACCCAGCGTCCAGACCCATTCTGCTGATTGCTCAAGTCCTGCTCAGAGGAAGAGCATGTAAATCTCAGACAGTGGAATAATTCCCCCGGGAGCCAGTTCTGGCATCTTGGTGGCAATGTCTTTTTTGCCAAAGTGTAAAATGCTGCCATGTGTATTACTGTACATCGAACTCATGTGTCACCTGTATGACACTGATTTTATTTGTTTAATTAACACATGCCACTTCGTCTCTTGGATACCTTCCTGGCTGTGTTTGTTTGGCCTCCAGCTCAGCAGGACTCAGACTGGCTGAGGTGGGCAGGAGGTCCTGCAGTGTAAATGCATAAATACAAAGTGCTAATGTAAGGCATAGTTTCTCCTTCAGAGTGCAGATGGAATTTGGGAGATTTTTCCAAAATCACATATTAAAGTAGATAAATCTTCGGTGGGTTTACAAAAGACCTGAAACTTGAACTTTTGACTGTGACTGTGTGTTTAGCTGGTAAAAGCAAAGCCTTGGTTATATCTACCCATAGCGACCAGCAAAAGTAACCAGTGACCCCCAGGTCTTGCTGGGTCTGAGCTTTTAAAGCTACTGCTGGCACATGGACTTGCTCCGTGGGGACATCATTTGATTATATGGATGGCCCTTTAGTTCACTGGAAATAAAGCCAGGCTTTTCGTTTCGATCTTAGCATCTCATATTTTTCTTAAAATTCTATTAATATTTAAGCTGATCTTAAATTCCCTCACAAGAAGTGGTGCAGAGAGGGGCGGGGGAAAGAGGGTTTTGTTTGGTTTTAATCCTGTGCTGGTAGCCTGTGCAGCAGTCCTGAGCAAGATTACTTTTAGTGCCTGATACCAGTAATGTTGACTTCTAATCTGAGAAATAGGTTCTTACCTCCTGCTCTGCTGAATTATGTTGACAGGAGTCTCCATAATCATGAGAATACTTCCAAAGAACAGAAATACCAAAGGTGTGTAAAGTTACTATAGCAGATTATTGTGATTAATTTATGAGATAAGCTACAGCATAAAGGAGAAGAAGGTAAAAATGAATATTGTGAAGGAATTCCTTAATAAAATGGATGAAATTTTGTGAGGTACGATGTGTTTGAAAGAATGAATTGGAACTGATGTATGTTCTGCTAGATCTCTTTCTCTTGCAAAGATTTGCGGTGTAAGAATTTATCAGAAATAGCAAATCCTCTCAATAGTCTTCTGTGATTAATATTTTTTCTGATGCATGGGTAAACCAAGGCTTAAAAAACGGATTCTTTGACCCAGGCTGTTACAAAGCCAGGTATGAAAAGCAGAGGATTTTGTCCACCAGCCTTGCTGTACCCAGCAAGGAACATCTTGTTTCTTTGAAGAAAACGAAATAGTGGGTGATGGGAGTGCTGAGGGCTTAGTCCTTAGCGGTTGTTGGTGCCATTTTCCAGAGATTTCTGGAGTAAGAGCAGGATCTATAAATCTTACTGTTATCTCATTAAAAGCAACCAAATGTTTGGGACTAGGAGATAGCAGGGCTTGAACTGCTTATTGGTTTCCCCTTGGAGTAAACTTGGAGCTGTTGTCGACTGTTCAAAGGGAGCTACATCCAGAGCTCCTGATTGGAAAAACGTGGACAGGGAGAAAATGCCAAGACCCGTAGCTGCCTTCTGTCTCCATCACCAGCGTCAAAATGTTTTAAAACTTTAGGATGAAGTTGGGGGGCTTAAGGTTTGCATCTTGCTGGTGTCAGTAAGGGAGCAAGGAATGGGGCCACCAGAATGCTCAGAGAGCACCTCATCCTCCTTGGGTGCTGAGGAGCTGACCCTGCCTTCCCTTGTGCCCACCTATATAAAACTCTGCTTTTTTACCTATTTTAAATACTTTTCCTGCCTTGGTTTGAAAGCTTCTAATATAGACAGTGGTCAGACCCCTCTGTTTTTAAACAGAGGGAATGACATAGGTTTATGCAGTGATTTCTCATTCATTCATTGATATTTAACGACAAGTATGTCTGAAGCTGGCTGTTTGTGTACCTGCCTTCTAACACTGACTTGGAAAATCCCTTTTAAGAGGCCTTAAAAGTGAAATGAGGAAACTGAAGAGCCTGAGGACACTGGATGGGCAATGTCTTTCACTTGTGACATGCTAGGAGCCGAGTGAAGCCCTGGGTCTTTGGGCTGAATTTAGTGTGCTAGCTGCAGCTGTTAGTCAGCAACTGCTTGTTCAACTCCGAGGTATTTTCCCTTGAAAAATATTTCAGTCATGCTTGTCATAAGTAGAATTTGGAAGTCATTTTAAGTAGATCCTCTCCCAGACTTCGCCCAGAAGTCAGGCAACGGAATGGAAAACGCTCCTGGCCTTTTTTACAGAGTTCGATCCTTGACACAAACTGGCCGAAGAGGCTGGTTGCTGGAGAGGAGGTAGAGCAGGGACCTGGTGGCAGGCGCCTGAGAGGCGAAGGCAGTTGTGATGCCCAGGAATGTCAGTTGTGGAACGAGTCTGGGCAGCTTTTGGATGCCTTCATTGTTTGTGGCGCTCAGAGCTGGGTGGCTTGGCGAGGAGCAGCTTTGCCATCACCTCCCCAGGCCCCAGTTTCAAGTTACCTTCTCCAGAGCCTGGGTGAAAATTGCTCTCTGTGAGATGTGAGCAGCAGCAGAGAGACACTTACCATCTCATCAGACTGGGACACACCAATACAACAGCTTCTGCTGCAGTTTTGACTTGTGCTGGGCTTTCTGTATATTCCCAGAAAGGATCCTTGGTGCTCTCTCAGTAGCCAGAACAAAACCTACCCATCTGAAGTGCATCAGAAAGAAGCTTGTTGAAGTCTGCTTTCTAAATGCTCATTTTAAGGCAATGCAGAGAGGGCATCCCAGTTTGTGCTATAACTTAGCAATGGGTGAAAAACGGTCTTTTTATACTCATAATCTAGAGGACTTTAGTTATCATCTTGGCTCAAAGGGTAACAAAGATGATTAAAGGACTGGAGCATCTCCCTGATGAGAAAAGGCTGAGAGAGCTGGAGAAGAGAAGGCTGAGGGGAGACCTTCTTCATACTCACAAGGATCTCAAGGGTGGGTTGAAGGAGGATGGAGCCAGACTGTTTCCCAGTGATGGGATGAGGGGCAATGGACACAAGCTGGAACATGTGAACAGTTAAATGTTTAGTATTGTAAGTAGGTAAAAGTAATATTGTAAATTTAAAAAATAGTCAAAAATTCAAGGCCATCATCTGGGAACTGCACTCAGTGCAGTGGCTTAACCTTCTCTTGTTAGTGTTTGTGTAACAGAGGGGGAATGCTCCTTGGCTTGGCAGGGGTGGCCCAGCCAAATGAACTGGACCAAGTGCAGAATGATGCTGTGAAACCACTGGAAATGAAATGCAAAACCGCTGGCTTACAGAGTATCACAAGTGTAATTAATTAAAAGTAAAGAAAATCAGAAAACAAGCCTGACAAATCATTTTTCGCATGTGAACATGTTACTTCACAGAATTCTTTAGATCCAAGTTGTGAAATGGGAGTGTATTCAGATGGTGGCCTTCAGTCCTTACTGGAATGACACTGACACTATCATAATGTAATTTAACTCTCTGTCACGTTTTTTGAACCCAAACTAAACTGCAGTAGGGAATCACCCTGAACACTCAGATTTGTTATCAGGTAAGGAAGTAATTGGCTCTTGTTAAAGCTGAGTTCTGTGATTTAGGGATTTTTATTTTTAAGCTGAAAGCCCAAATGCTGGGTGACAATTTTAAGTTTATATGCTTCTGCTCAAATCCATCTGTGCACGGGATCATCCCTCTGTGTGCAGGGCTGTATTCACAGGGTGGCATTGGAAACAGGGACAGAAAGGTGTTGGGGAAAGTGGCACCTTGAAACCGAGCCATTGGGGTGAACGTACAGATGTGAAATTGGAACCCCAATTAAGGGTGATGTTTTATGCTTTACAGAAACCTGAGGGTTTTGATGAGTTTTAGGGAAAATTGACGCTTCCAGGGGCCTGGTCTCTGAGTGGCCACATAGGAACGTCAGGTTGAAGTAGGCAACAAAAAACACTCTTTTCAAGGGGTGTCTGTTAAAAACAAACAAATCCTTTCCTCAGCAAGGCTGCTTCCCCTATTGATTTCAGGGTATGTTTCCAAATTGTTTTCCTTTAGCCAGGTGGTACTGGGCTGCACCCTGCTTTCCCTAGCTATGGGACAAGGCTGGGTGTTCCCTGCCTGTGCTCCCTGCGACACCTTTGTCTGACCCTCTGCTCCACGACAGGTGAAAGCCAGGCTCGGGCTCCCCGTGTGTTATCTGACTTCCAAGCAAGAAAGTCCTGCTCTTTCTCTTTTTCAGTCAGTAGCTCATTTTTTCATTTGCTCTTTTAAATCAGAATCAAAATGGGGTTTGTTTGCAGTTGGATCGTACTGTCTCACTGCTCCTGTTGTCGTAACACAGATGAAAATCCGACAACTTCAGGCTGGTGGGAACAGCAAAGCTGTGCACAAAAGCAATTTATATTAAAACCACCCAACTTTCCCTGCATTCCTGACCACACGCGTTAGCGTACACGTGCTAACCAGCAGGGGATTCAGACAGCCAAGTGACAGCAATCCTGCAATAATTCAAACCTCTAAGGCTGCCTTTTTCCGTGTCTTTCTCTCCGCAGCCTTCCTGGGCCAGGTGATGACATACAGTTGGCTTCTCCCCTCCATCCCTCTGAGCAACCCGTGGCTGTTTCTGCGACGTCTGGAAATGCTGACCCCGTGGCTGAGGTGACTCCAGCAAGGTACCGTGTCCCTGCGCAGAGCCCTTCCCACCAGAGCGCTGGGAAGCAGCAACCAACTCCTTACTGGTGCGGGCGGGTGGGGGACCATGGAGGTCAGTTCTGGCTGAGAAATTGCTGTTGCTCTCCTTGGATGGAGATATGTCTGGGATAGCCAATTACTGATGGGTTTGCTGAGCCTTTCTGTAGTTGGTGGAGCATCTGTCATGGGTTGGAAGGGATCTTTCAGGCCATCCAGTCCAACCATCAAATGGAAATCTCTATCAGCACTTAAAATTCCCTCTACCAAAAAACCTTCAAAGGAAGATACCATTTATCTTTCTATTAGATTGATTCACTTTGGCACAGAGGAGGGTCATGCCGTGCGAAGGTGCGATATATGCCTTAAATTTTTTAGGTGCTTTTACTATTTTACTTTTTACTATTATTATTATTTTTATTATTACAAGGTAACTGATCATTCAGGCATTTTCTTCAATTTTGATACATTCCTTAACAGTCTAATGCTGATTATAAAGCATTCAGGTACCTGATCTCTGGGCTTTTTGTCTGCTTTTACTTGCACTAAGAAGGGGAACTCTTGCTTTATTTGTGCTGGTGGCAGCTGGGTTGTCAAGGTCCCCAGGTGTATGAGCTTGCCTTAACTGCCAGCAGCAGAGAAAGCCTTGTAGGGTGTGTTTACCCTTCAATCACTGTGGATTCAGTGGAGTGTAAATGTATGCAATATATTTAAGCTAGCATTAAGTTGTGTAGCTAAAGTCACAATAATACACTATCAAAGGCAGAAAGGAGCTCGTGTGGTTTGTTCGATCCACCTTAAGTGCTGGGTGACTTTGCTTTTTAGCCCATACTGGTTTTGTATCCATCCCCAAACTGGTTAGTGGCTAATGCTGGCTGAGTGAATCCGTGAGAAACCAACTTTTTCCTACAATCGGGGTAAGATGATGTAGAGAAACTTACAGTGGGAAGCTACTGGTGTGGATTTCTTCCAGTTACAAATGTAATTGGGTTATTGATGGGTTTTGGGGGAATTCTGTTTCTTCTTGCTCATGGACTGTTGGCCATAGTAGCAAGGCAGTTTGAAAAGAGGGAGCAGTAATTGAGGTGGAGCCACGAGCTACTTTGTGAGTGCAGAGGGGTGAAAAAAGACTCACACAGAAAGTGCCAGGAAGATTTCTATGTGGTGTCTGGCCTACAGTCTGAAATAGAAGACTGCTGCCCTTGGGGTGGTAGTTTGCTGTTTGTAGGGGAAAAGGCACACGAGCTGTCTGTGATTAAATGTCACCTTAGGAAACATTTAGGAAGAGTGTTTTAATTTACTGCTTCTTGTAAACCTGATGAATTCACACTGCTCAGATTCTCATCTGGATCTGGAATTTCAAGTTAATTATATTATACCTTGTGTTTTGATCTACTTCCTAACTTGGGTCTTTAAAATGATTTTACTCTTAATGTGCAAATGTTAGTCTTGGTGTTCCTTGCTTCATCCCAGTTGTGTGGGCTGGGAGTGCTGGTGTTGAGCCCAGTAGGGGTGAGGGCACCCAGACCCTGCAGTGGCCGCGGGATCTGGCGCTTGTTTCCTTATCCTGACCTTGATGAAAGTGCAAGGATTTTTTGCAAGGGTTCAGTGCTAAAAAGTTGCAAACCAGGAGTATCTGGCCTGGAAGGAGGTAGTTTTTCAGCTTCTGAAAGGGAGGAAAATGAGAAAGAAATACACTGTGGTCAGCTGGAGTCAGGCTGGCTGCAGGTAGTTCGCCTGTGTTTGTTGGTTTTAATTTTCTTTCTTTGTGTTTTCAAAAAGCTGCACAAGTTAACTCTTGTCAGTATTGTTTGTTTTTGTTTCTCCTTTATTTTGCATCCTTGTTCAGCTTGAGATAAAAAAGCATACCTGTTCTCCGTGTACCTACCTTTCCTATCTAGGCTGTAGGTGCTTGCCAGCTTCTCTGGGAGCTTTGCAGAGGTGATCCCTCGTGTCCCAGCAGGGGAACCACAGGAGGTCCCACGTCTGTCCACCGGTGGATGCAGCTGATGGGCAGAAGAGGGGTTAATATCAGCACAGCTAGAGCCCTGCTTTAGCTCCTGTCTGGAACAGGCATGGTATGACTCTCTTCCAGCAGCAACAAGCGCTGCTGACTTCTCTGCAATTTGGGCAGACCTCGACTGATAACAACATAGTGTTTATAGCACCTGAAAGTACTGCTCTTAAAATGCATGGGATTACACTCACAATGAAGCTCAGTCATAGCAAGTCTGGGCTTTTCTTGTCCAAGGGAAGCCTTTGTCATTTCATGTCATTGCCTTATCCCTCATCTTCTCTTCACCTGTGACACGGAGGAGATTCTTGTCTATATAGGTATGATGTTCATATTAAAGCTGCTGCTATTTTGGCATTTTGTGCAGAGATGCTGCATCACCACTTTTCAATATGTCTGCAAAAAAATCCTCTATTGCACGCACGTGTCACGGCTCTGTGTTGATGCTTTCTGGTTATACCTCAGCACTACACTTTTGAAATGTTGCCAGGGCTACTAGATGGCATGATGCTATTCCAGTCTGTAAAGTTCAGTTATAAAGTGGTTTTCTGCCAATACATTTAGTTATTTACTAGTAAGTTTCTTTTGATAAGTTTCTATGTATTTCCCCATCAAGGGTGTCAGATGGTGTGCACTTTGACAGAGAAAAATAATGGAGCATATAAGGCAGAGGTCAGTTTGTGCTAAATGCCTTCCAGATGGCAGGGCATAATAAGATATCGGGTTGTCCATCCATCTGTCCAGTCAAGAAACTGTATCTGTGTTTTGCTTCTTGAGGAGGGTGACTGTCTGCCTCTCTCTCCCCCTGCCAATAACATATTGAGGGACAACACGGTGTCATCTGCTCAGTAAGGAGATTTTATTTACTGTATCTACAGGGGACTGCCCTGAAAAGAATTGGGTAAAAAGTTCAGTGGCCATTCTGCCAGGCGTTTTTGTTTAGCCAAACTTGCTCTGATTTGCCAACAGACATTGCACCAGGAGAAATTTTGGCTGCGATCTTTCTCTTCATGCTGCAGGTGCAGAGCTCTGCAACAGGACTTCAGTTTTATATGAGAAATGTTTGGATTGGAAAGGCAGAGAAATGTCCTGGCTGTATCAGACCACAGCTTGGGTCTGTGGTTAGAGGTTTTAAAAGTTTCTGAGCTGGGTCTGCTCATTCCCTTGCAACTTGCTGCCCGTCCTGTGGGCAAAAGTAACAGCAGGTGCTTGGAGAAAACAGCAGCTTGGAAAACCCTTGCTGCATGGGTTATCTTTAAGGTCAGGCCATAGGTAACAAGCTGGGCAGCCCAACCTGGTCCCCTCTGCGTGCTAAGGAAAGCTTCTGCTCTTGAATTTAATCTTCAGCTGAGGTTACAGAGCTGTTGCATGGCACTTATGGATGGTTGTATTCAGTGATCTTAACAGTCCCTTCCAACCAGACAGTTCTACAATTCTGTGATTGAGTTGGGACCAGGCAGGGCTGGCATAGCTCTGTGGTGAATCCTGGGCACCGAAAACTGTTCTGAATTGGCATGGTGTTGGAAAACGTTTTATTCCTCTGCACTGCCTTCTCTCCAGCCCATGTTATGTAGAGGGCTCATTAAGCTGCCATAAAGGGTTTGTGACGTGAGGTGTGGGATGAACTAAAAGCTCCATTGCTTTATCTGCAGATGGACCTATCCTAGTCAGGTTGCCCCCAGGTTCATGGCCTGGGGAGCTGCGATGCCCAGGATGTTCTGCTCGGTGGTGGCTGGACATAGGTGGGAATAACCGGGGGTGTCTGCATGCCCAGGAGGTCAGAAAGTGATTTTTGAGAGTTATTTAAAAATAAACGGACACAGAGCTTGAGAAATGTTTGTTATCTACATCAGCTTGACTCTACAGGGTAAAGACAGGCCAGCATATAGTGTGCACTAGGACAACTTGGCCTTTCTGGTAGTATCCCTGCTATAACCATTGGGGTATTACTAACTGGACAATTAGTTTAACAGCAAATTTTGGTTTAGTAAGAGCTGTGGAGAAGAAGAGTTTTGATGTAGCCGCTTCATGTCTGAGCTCGCACAAGTGCTTCCCTGTCGTAATTAATGATGTGGTCTGTAACTTTCCTAGCTGCTCTGCTCCTCTCTTGTCCCTCACGAGCTTAATTAGGCCACCAGTGGGCAGCACCCTCCTGCAGGTAATGCCCAAGCAGTGATAGACAATAACTGGTAGCACTGCGCTACTGCGGTAGCACTGCGGTTGCATCTGAAGAAAAAAACATGGTGAATGGTGCCAAAATTATTATGTGGTGATATTAGCCCTTGTCAGAGCGATGGCAGTGGGGAAGAGGAGTGGAGGAAGCCCACAGTCCGGAGGGAGATCACCTTGGTGCAAGATATCAGAGAAGATGCAAGGACCAACTGCATCCCCACTGTACTCCTTTGCAAGCCCATGTGCCCCAGGAAGGCAGCTGGCACTTGGCCGGCTGGTCTGTGTGGGAATCCCAGAATTTATCAGTTTTGATGAACCTTGGAAACATGAAATTATTTGTGGATTTTAACACACACAGATACTGCAGCTTGTAAAAGTAAGCCCTGTGCCTTGCGAAGGTGAGGGAGCAGAGCTCTTCTAGAAATGCCTGTGTTTTGATGGCAAGTTTTGCTTTTCAGAGAGTGTGAGAAATGGCATTAGTCAAATTACATCTTTGAAAATGATTTTATTTTATGTAGAAACACTCAGTGAGGGGGTGGCTGAAGGGCTGCAGATGGGCAGTGGGGGAGCAGGTGCTGCTGTAAGCAACTGCCAGATCAGTTTTAAGTGTGTATAACATAAGGACCATAATTTTATACACATTCGGTATTCTTGCTGGGCTGGGCCCTCTTGTGAGTTGTTTGGGTTTTGCAATTCTTTGTTTACTCTCCAAACAGATGTTCAGCATTCACTTATTTTTAGCAGTTTACTTTTTGCTTTAAAATCTTACTTTCTCCAGTCTCCCTGTGACCCTATATAGTCACATCCCCTGTGTATATATGTGATGTTATTACTATATTAGGACAAAGACATTTTTAGCAAAAGGAAAAGTCCTTTGCATGAAAAAGGAAACAACTTACTCTTTTTAAATTTATTTATTTATTTTCACTTGATGTGACTGAAAATTTAGGAAGTCTGTGTCAGTGTCAGACCAGTTTGGACACACTGGGGAAAGGGAGGAAGGGAGAAAGGAAGGAACGGAGGAAGGGAGAAAGGAAGGAAGGGAAGAGGGAAGAAAGGAAGGAAGGAGTGCATAAGGCAGAGATAATTTCTTAGAAGAAATAACTGAGTAGCGCTCCCATATGGCACAAAGCAACATCATGGCTATGAGCTAATCAAGGCAAACCACTCTCAGAAAGAGCTTTCTGGATCTTAGTAATTTAGCGGATAAACACTTCAGGGAATAACTGTTTTCCCATGAATTGTAACTGAAGTTAAGGATGTGATTTATGTTTGTCCTCCGTTTGTATACACATTTCTAAAGAAAGGAACAATCTGTCCCTGAATTTTACCAGCTCTTATTCAGTAGCACAACTTAATCTACCTTCTACAATTACAGTATAATTACTGGGGGGGGAAGGGAGAGGAAATTTTGACAGGAGTGACTAAGAGAACTGTTTATATTTAGTTCAGGAAACCTAAAAGAAACCTCTCAGCCAAGACCTGGTTCCACCAGTGCTTCCTTAAATGTGTGTCTGGTTGTCTGGAAGCAGGAGCTGGCAGGAGGAGAGGCTGCTGCATGTGGCTGCTGCCCCAGGACATCTGCTATGTTGGAGGTGCCCTGGAAAGGACAAAGACCCTACTGCTGCTCCTGCTTTGGAGACATCAAGTCATCAGCTATTTAGTTCCTTCCATTAGCTTAATGAGCATGGCCAAGAGGAGGGGAAGTAGCAGTCTGCTCAAAGGTAGGGAGAATGCAAGTGGGGTGATCTTTTGGATTCCCAGGGGAATTACTTTCTTAAAGAGCATTAGAAGGCTCACGAGAAAAAGTGTTTTCTTTGTGTTGGTGTCGAAGGATTTTTCTAATTTGGGTTTTGCTTAAGAAAACAGAAAGTTAATGGTGCTGCACCCTGCTCAGTCTGTCTTGAGGAGAGGGAACATGAGACAACCCTGCCCTGCATGCCAGGATTTGGGCAGGCCGATGGTTCCTCCTGTCCTCGCGCTGGTGTCCGTGTGCAAGAGCTCCTGTTCTGTGGGAAACAGGGGTGGGCACGTCTCCCCACAGCACCCCACAGCGCCTTCCCTTGCTGAGGAGAAACTCGGCCTTTCCAATCTGTACTTTTATGCTCTGGAAACTATTACATGGCTGTCATTCTTCTGAGCTTGGGTCTGGTGAGGCTTTGCTGAGCGAAGGGACTTGTAGGAATTAACAAATACAGCAGTGTTACAGTCCTGTAATCTTAACATTCATGTCATGAGTTGAGGGATTATCGTGCTTTTAGCTCTACAGTATACGGAGAGCTTTTAACATAAGAGAATTCTTTAGTCCTGGGTTTTGATGTTTTGTTTTTTTTTTCTGAAGAAAAAAAAAAAAAGTCATTGCAAACATTGAATGTTTGCATTGTAAGCTGAGGAGAAAAGGCTGTATGAGAACTGCAAAGGAGTCATGAGTGATTTATTTATTTTACTAATTTCATATACAGTTAAATTCCTCTGGCAGTTAATGTTATGGTGTATAAGAGCTGTCAGAATTCTACAGTATCGCTGGTTATGCAGTCACCTGAGTAACTAAGTGAAATAGGGTTTCTAGGAAGATGTAATTTGTGGGAGGTGGGAGAGAAATGGTATTGGGGAGGGAATGTGCCTTAGAGTACCTTTGTTTAGATTTAACCAAATTTCATCTTTTAAGGAGTCTTCACTAAAGCTGAAATTTGTCAGCTTATTATTTTTAATACTTGTTTTGCAGCACTTCCAAGCTTGACAGCTGCGAAGAAACTGATAACCTCATTCCTGGGGATGTGCCTTTGGCTGCAGCCCCTGGTGATGGTGTAGAACTACCTGCCCAAGAAACTGAAGGTTTCACAAGGGAAAAAAAGAGGTATTGTACAATACTTTTTCATGCATTATCATGCATTTCCATGTCCGTACATTCTTTGCATAAGAAAACATAACTACTATGAAAGAGGCTGAGTAACTTTCAGCAGGTGTTTTGGTTATATGAACACTTTGTTGCTAGATTTTGGAAACAAATGCTGGACTATCAAGACCTGCTTTCTCCGGTATATTTACACCAAAAGACCAGAAGAGGGAGCTTGGACTACGCTGGTTGTTACCATGCTGATCTTCCTTAAGTTTTTAAAGCAATACATTTTAAGGTTGGGGTTTTTTCCGAAGTGTTTTCCTTGCTTGAAGTTCAAGAAAAAGTTTGGGGACTGAGACTGTGCAAGATGAGGTCATATTCCAGAGAACTGTTCTACTCATTCTCCTTCAGATGCTGCTGGTGTCTTTCCCCACCTCAGTGATTCGCATTGTAGTTGTCAGAACTGAAGGAAGAAGTTCATCTTGGTTTTGTTCTTGCTGAGGAAATGTTGAATTATTTTCCAACAACTGTCTCAAAGTTGATGATTCTCTCCTTCAGCCTTGCACTGATTGGTGCTGCAGTGTTTGGTAGCTGGCCTGGGTAATTTTTGCTTGGAAAACCCCCAGGATGAATCCTCCCCTCTCAAATACAGTCAAGACGAGACATGTGCTTGGATATTCGTGTCAGAGCTTCAGATGATGCCTGTCTTGCGGGTGATTAACTAGTGTGCTCTTGTGGCTCGGCAATAAAGGCATGCCCTTATTGTGACATCTATTAATGGAGAAGGTCACAGCACAGCTGAGAATATTAAACCGGCACTCCCTGGAGAGCAGCGTTCTCCACCCCACAAATACAGGCCCCAGCTTGTGACAAGTATGATACAAGACAAGAGACACCACGGGAAATACAGCTATTCTGCTGAAGCTCTGTTCAGAAATGTCAAAAGATGCTGCTGTCAGCAGGAGGATGGTCTGAATCACAAATGAAAACATACATAATAAACATCTTCTGCTATGGAGCAGTGAATGAACAGCTACCAGCAAATGCTAATCAAAAAAAATATCCACAGTATAACACCTAGGAAACATAGAATGATAGAATCATAGAATGGTTAGAATTGGAAGGGACCTTAAAGATCATTGAATTCCAACCCCCCTGCCCTGGGCAGGGACACCTCCCACCAGACCAGGTTGCTCCAAGCCCCATCCAGCCTGGCCTTGAACCCCTCCAGGGATGGGGCAGCCACAGCTTCTCTGGGCAACCTGGGCCAGGGTGTCACCACCCTCACAGCAAAGAATCTCTTCCTAATGTCTAATCTAAATCTTCCCTCTTCCAATTTAAAAACATTCCCACTTGTCCTGTCACTCCACTTTCTGACCAACAGTCTCTTTCCAGCTCTCCTGGAGCTCCCTTCAGATGTGGGACGGTTGGTTATGTGATGGTTAGCTACGTGTCCTAAAGTTCTGATTATTTTGATCAGAAAATGATGCCCTCACCTCTAGCGTATGTTTGCTGTAACACAGTTAGTCCAAATCCTCTGTGCATTCTTGCATGATGCTGTACTGGACCCACACTTCTTAACCTGTCTGTAGTTGGTGGGAGACAGGAGTACTCAAAGGTCTGGTTTGCACCAGTGTGCAAATTCTGAAGAGAATTTTCTGAATTAAGAGTAGATACTATGATCACTCTCTAAAAATGGAGAGAAATGTCTCAGGTGGGGTTGTAAATTGGAAAAGTCTCACCCCAAGATGCTGGCTCTTTCTAGAGAATCATCTTTATTTGTTTGAACTTTATAGGTACCCTGAAAGCATTCTGTGAGTGCTTTAGTGTAGTCACACATGACTGTCATTTACAAATCCAAACTGAAACCGCCAAAACACATGGTGATATTTTTTCACCCTTTTCACCAGAATTCAGCATCAAAGAGAGGAGAAATGGTATTAGAACTCTGCAGACAAGCAGAGCTGCTGTGAAAGAGTCTCTTGGATGGGGTAAACAATGGTGCAATTAAGTAATATTAGTAGTACTGCTTCATGCAAAATCAAAATCCAGCCTAGGATGTCAGTAATCAAAATGTACACCGGCAAGAATCCTCATCACACCTCCAGAATAGTGGTCTGATCATCCACAGCCACCTTGCTCTGAAACTGAACCTGCATGTTTGTTCTTTTCGTAAGATCAACATCGTCTTTGACAACCTTGATGGAAGTTCAGGTGCATGGGGAGGTGAGAATTAGAGATATCTGTAAGACAAAAGATAATTCTTGCATCCTCTTGAAAAGCAAATACATTAGTGTCCAAATAGCTCTCTGCTGTTATAATCAGCCCCTCATGTAAATATTTCTTGGTGTAGCTTGCATTTTTATGTGATTCCTATGTGTATCACATTCATTACGTGCATCAAGTCAAATCAGCCATGGAAAATAATAGCATGCAAATTGGGTTATGTGACACTTTGTTACATTTATGGCAACTGCCTGGACTGGAAGGTGCTAAACTTCTGCAAATGCTCTGCCGTTGCACAATTTTCTGCAGAATGAGTTCTTGGGGCATTGCAGGCTTCCCCGTGATTATGATGGTCACATTATGAACTGTGTCACAGACACTTCATAATGTGGGAGAAGTGCTGAAATATTGCTTATGAGTGCAAGTTGGCCTTTCTGAAAGTCCCACAGATAGAGCTGGAAAGGCTCTATCTATATCCATCCCCGTGATGGTCCTATGAGAAAGAGAGACGGACAGAACGCATTCTGTAGAGCAAAAGGCAAATGCTATCTTTGTGTATGTTCTCACCTGGTTTGAAAGCTCCACCTGTGGTGTTAAATGTGGCTGGTGGGATTGGAGAGGTGGGTCTTCCTTGTTGGCAGATGTGGGGTCAGTTTTCTTTCAGAAGCTCAAACAGACTGGAATCGGATTGTGTTGAGAGGCTCTGGATGGATAGGGAACTCCTGCTGATCTCAGAATCTCTGAAACTAAATGCACGTCTCTGTCTTACCCAATTTTCCTGAAACGAGCCTGGAACCAACTGGAAATGAAGCAACAGATCTTTCTATCTGAAAGCAAAAAGTCACTACAATTTTTAGAGAAAGCTTTGTTTTCTGCGTTATTGGTTTCCAAAAGGTGGTTTCATAGTACTTCCTTGTGATGAAGCAAAACTGAATTATTGGTGTC
This sequence comes from Thinocorus orbignyianus, assembly GCA_013400375.1. Lineage (NCBI taxonomy): Eukaryota > Metazoa > Chordata > Aves > Ciconiiformes > Thinocoridae > Thinocorus > Thinocorus orbignyianus. The sequence goes on from VXBW01006289.1 coordinate 78,679, forward strand.
ACGCAGAGAAACAGGACAGGCTTTATGACTTCTGGTTTTTATTTGCTTGGTCACGTGCTGAGAACAAATTTTCTCCTTTTGCCTGCCTTAGGAGAGGCTTGGTGTAAATAAAAAATAATGTGTTGCCTTCATTGATGACCAATACTGATAATCCTAGACTGAGTTGCTTTTAATGATGTAATGAAAACCAAAAAGGGATTAAATGGAATCCAAAATTACAAGGCTTTTTTTCCTTGAGTGAATTTAACACTTTTGAAAGGGATGATTCATTCCACCAAGCTTACAGGTGCGTCGAGCAAGGAAGAGGTGGAAAATACAAGTGAGGGATACAGATGCAGTCTCAAGGCCTTCTTCTTTTCAAAGTGAGAGGTTTTGAGGCTTTTTGATTTTGGGGCAGGTGGGGGACTGAGAGTGAAGTGTTTTCCCATGTGTTATCTGACTAGGATAGTAGTATGGTCTAGTGGTCTAACGAGTCTGGACAGTTTGGTGTGCAAGTAAAACAATGTTTTTTTATAATAGCAACAGAAGGAAGGTATTGATATAACCTTGCTGAGGTCTTGGAAAGTAAAATCCAAGGATTTCTCTTGAGGCTTTGTGGCCGATATCCTGAAAAGCATTCACCATCTTCTGAAGCACAACATAAGCCATAGATACCTTCCACATGGTCAGCCAGTCTGTATCAAATGCACAGGAACGAGCCACGTTCTTCCTCTTCGTTCATTTCCTCCATTCCAGGTTTTTAAAATAGATTGTGTCTCCTGAGCAATGTGTTCAGAACCACTCAGCCCCAGGTGGGAGGATGCTTTGTGTTGTTCAGGGGTTTTCTCTCCAGCCTATTGCTGAGTAATAGAATCAAATCCTGGGATATCTAAGGTCTTTCAAGCCCAAAGTGTTGTGGACTTAAGTGCATGCTGATTGTGGGACTGGTGTGGTGGGGTCCCCAGGTGAGGGACCAGATCCTGCTGACTTCTCTGGGTGAACCCATGGCTGAGAGGGGACAGTCCTGTCTGTGTGATGGCCAGGATGCCTGGGGACCCCCACGCTGTGTGCTGGCAGAGGATGGCTTCCATAAACCAGCAGCAATTCAGCAAATAGCTTCCAGTAACTGCATTTTTTAAAGGCAAAGCATTAATAGATGCTTGACAGAAGTGGGAAATTTCGCCGTGTCTTTGTTCAGAATCTGAGCTCTCTGGGGTGCATCCTGCCTGCACGTTTATGCTCAAAAAGAGCAATTATTTGTGTGTGTTGTAAAGCTGCTCTCTGTATGTGGCAGTGGACAAAAGGGCGATGGTAGCCCTCTGTTTGCTTGTTATTCCTGTGTATTTTACAGGTTCCCTCAGGCAATCTATGGTAATTTCCTTGCTGCTAGAACAGGTTCAGCAGCAGGAAAATGAATGTGTTATTACACTAATTAATCCATCCACAAGGAATTTCAGAATGGCATTAATCGTCTTGTATCAACTGCAAAACTGGCAGTACAAATTCGAAGTGGAGATTATCCACCTGGTTTGGGTGCCTGTTCTCTGGCACTGTGGGGGACACGGTGACAACTCCAAAGGCACCTGGCACTGCCAGGAGGATAGAGGACTTGCAGGGGCCCACCTGTTAGAATTATAGAATGGTTTGGGTTTAGAGAGACCTTAAAGATCATTGAATTCCAACCCCCCTGCCCTGGGCAGGGACACCTCCCACCAGATCAGGTTGCTCCAAGCCCCATCCAGCCTGGCCTTGAACCCCTCCAGGGATGGGGCAGCCACAGCTTCTCTGGGCAACCTGGGCCAGGGTCTCACCACTCTCACAGCAAACAAGTTCTTACTGATATCTAATCTAAATCTCTTCTCTTCCACTGTAAAACTGTTACCCATCATTTTATCACTGTGCAGAATCCTACATAGAATCTTGTCCTAGAGTAGGTAATGAAAGGGTTGAAACTGTCAAGTCAAGTGTATTTTGCATTTCTCAGTAATAAATGTTAAATATGATTTGTGCTAAATCTTTTAAAAAACAAAAGCCAGAAGGAACCCTTGAAAAATACCAGAAATACTTCAAACCAGTTTTCTTTTAACTTTTCTGAAATCAATTTGAAAGCTGTAAGCCCACTTCTTTAAGAACCATGGAATTGTCCAGGTTGGAAGGGACCTTTCAGATCATCTAGTCCAACCATCAACCTAACACTGGCAAAAATCATCACTAAAGGATCTCCTTAAGTACTATGTGTACTTGGTTTTGATCCCCCATCCTTGGCAGTCACAGCAAAGCCTTGTTCTTGCCTGATTTCTTCCTCCTGCATTTTCATAATCTAATTGTTCACATGCCCTTCTCTGAGGGTAAGAGACTTTTGGATGGTGCCTCCTCAAATCTCCCGCAGCAAGGTCCCTCCTGGAGAGTGTTATTCCCACTGATCTTGTCAGCTGAGGGCAGGTGCCTGGAAAACCTCTGAAAAATGTCAGTCGTCTCCTGATATTAATGCAGCTCCTTTCCTAACGAGCCTGGCTCCGGCTGTCGTGGGGTTCTCATATGTTGGGGTGTTCAAAAGCTTGGAAAGAAGCATGGCGGTTTTGCAACTTTGGTTTAGGGAAGTGTCAATGGAGCTTTGGGCATTTGGATCATGGAGGTGGTCTGCAGAGACCTGCTCGGCAGAAAAACAAGCTGCTGGTTGTTGTCCCAGTCAGAAGGCTGGGCCAGTAATTTGGAAAAGCAAGGGTTCAAACCTGTGTTTGTGATCCAGCGAATTGAGGCCTGGTTCTTACAGCAACAGCATGATAGAAATGGAATCCCAAAATTGACGTGTCTGTGCCTCAGACAGAGAGGAAGGCGAAGGAGCAAATGACAGGCCATGAAATGTGGGATGGAGAGATCCCCGCAGGGCTTTAGCTGTCCTGGAGCCATAGTGTGGGTGTCTTCTCTCAATCTATGTGGCAGAGAAGACCCTCTTTGTTCCTTGGGTGGAATCTGCGCGGCCACCGTGGACGCTTCCAGGCTGGAGGGAGTAGTCCTCTCGGAAACCTAATCTCCCTGTTTGTGTGGCTTCTTAATTTCATAAAACACTTTTGTACACGGAATCTTCGGGTGTGTTCAGTTCTCACGTTACTGGTCGTAATTCACTGCCGGGCTCTGAGATCCTGAATAGCTCCGTGCGGGGGCCCCTTTTGTTGTCTTTGCAGTGGGTTTCCCATGGAGGAAATTTCAATAACTAAGCAGGCATCTTGCTTATTCATAACTCTTAATGCCATTAATCTCACTTGCAATTTAGATTAAGCAGTGACCTTAGCAACTGAACAGTGATCAATGGAGGTTGGGGCACAGTTATTTTATTTTCTGTTACTTTATTATTTATTTTCTTTCAGAAACCCATTTTCATGTTTGTTTCCTGTGAGTTGCAGCATCCATCCTGGTGCATCATCACTGTTTACTCCATTTTTCCTTTGACTTTTCAGATGGAAATATTCTGTCGGTGTGGTCAGGCTTCAAACTCTGAGACAATGAGGCTTTATTTCACGAACTAGCAATGCATCAACGCAAATAAAGTGCTCACGGTGTGTTAATCTAGATAAGTGGTGGAGCAGACAGTGTGTTTATCAAAGTATTTAATCTATATGGGTAAATTAAATCTCTGAAGCTTTACACCTAGTATCTCTTCATGTTATTTTGTGGTGTATTATTTCACATCGTGGTAACACAGATAGGGCTGTGTTTTGGCAGGTATTGTACAGAGGCAGTTGAATGAATTGCTTTTATTTTTCTTGAAGAGAATATTGAAAAATATCCCACCTATTTAACACTCTCTAATTATTTTACTACTTGGATTTTATTTACATTCTCTGGTGTGTATACTCTGGGTGTTCTAAGCCCGTTTTTTAAAAAAAAAAAAAAACAAAACCCACAATAAAACAACAAACACCACCATGGAAAGACAAAACCCAGTTATTAAAAACCCCCAAACTCAGAAAGGCTTTGGTTTCAATCTGAAGGTCTGTCACTCTTACTTTAGGGCTCAATTTCTGATTTATCTGTGCTGTGGTAGGATTAAATTAGGGATAACTGAATCTTGGAGGAATGGTGATGAATGATGTAAGTTGCTCATTATAGACTATAATAATATCGTAATTATACTGTGGGCAGGAACTGCACTAAATGTCTATTTATTAGGCACTACTAAAGCATAGGTGTTACAGTTTATGTTAACAATTTATTGGTTTTTGCTACTAAGCTGAAAAGGGATAAATTTGTTGCGTTTTTCAGGGAACTTTTTATACTTACCCTTTCACTTTGTAGCACAAAGTTGCCCTGTAAACCTAAGAGAGCAAGAAAGAAATCTACTTTTCTTCCAGTGCTTTTGCTACCTGATAGCAAGAGGTCATTCATCTCCGTGACAATTTGCATGGCTCCCCAGGAGGCAACATTTGCGTAGGTTCTCACTTTGGGACGTCATCTTTCAATATAATGGAGATTTTTACTTTTAAAGGGTAGTCTATTCACATGGAATACCGTGATGATGCCATGAAGAAAAAAAATAAATGGAATTTCACCTCTAGGGAGAGAGAGGTCAAAGGGTTCAGGGTGGTTTTCTGTGCTGAAGTGTGACTTTCTGAAGGATTTGAGGATGGGACCAGCATTAAGTATTTATTGCCACTGTCCCTGTCCTACAGCAGCGCAGGTGGTGAGCGGGATCCTGGAATGACCCGGCTGGAAAAACAAATGCAGGATCAGTGTGGTCTTACAATGATTTCTCCTGACACATCTCTGGGCGTAACGTAAGCGTGAGCTGGATAAATCAAGAGCCAAAGTGAAGGGTAGCAAATGCCTTGTAGGATTCAACCATCAGCCTCAGCAGTTCGTTGCTTGCAGAATCTTTTAAGTGACTCTGCTCAAGGCAAGTGGAAATTATAAAATAGATCCTCTCTTGGTCATTTTAGAGAGGGAGGTGAGGCTAAGGAGCAAAAATCTATCCACAGGAGTGAGAGAGACTGATTTGGAGAATAAACAACAGGAAAGAAGTCCTGTGTCCCAGGACTGAAAAAAATGCAGTGGAAAATTAGCGTAGGAATACAAATAACATGTCTAGAGCCTTGTATTTTTACACAGCTTATAATGAAGAAGGCTTGAATTCTTTAGAAGCCTATAAAAGCACTTACTGTATAACCTTCAGAGAGATGAAGTCCGAACCCTGAGCACCCACGTGGCTGGAAACAGTCTGCTTGACCTTCTCTGTAACATAAAGATCAGCCAGGCCTGGCCCTGGGAGACCCATATTTCTGGGAAGGACTTAGCAGACAGAGCCTGTGCTTAGAGACCCGTCAGCAGAGGCCAAGGAGGGCTGGTGCTCCTGGAGGGGTTTTAGAATACAGGAGTCTCCAGCCTTAAGTGTCCTAACAAGGGCTGTCACCACTGCACTTCAAAAGATGTCAATGCTTTTAAGTGCTAATGTGTTCTCAAAAGTGCATCCAGCCTCCCAGAGGCACTGGTTTGCCTTGCGACTGTGTCTGTTACAGAACAGCAGTGATTTTTTTTTATTATTTTATTTTTTATTTTTTAGGAAGTTTGGTCCTTTTAGTCCTTTAAGGAAAGATGTTACTGTTTCTTAGCAGTCTGATATTGAGGATGCCCCAGCTGTGAGCCCTTTGGTACCTGGCAGCCTAAGAATTAGGGAGTCCTTTGGGGTATAAACTTCCCAGCCTGCACTCAGGCTTTGACATCCAAAGGTGATATCATATAAATATAAAAAAGAATATGTGTATATATATATTGAGGGAGGGGTCAGGAGATTCTGTTTAAACAGTACTCTATATTTTGTTTACTTTTTCCCTTTTCTGTTTGTTTGTGGTAGGCAGTGCTGTTCCTCAGAGCTTTGACAACAGCTTTCGGGATACTAGAGAAACCTTTTTTTTTGTTATTGGGATGTTTGGGGTTGCTGTATGCGCTTTGCTTTGTATAGTGCTTATTTCCTGCCCAGGACCTCAATAATGCATTGCAGCTACAAGGTTCAGCTCAATATTCACCCACTCCTTCCCAGGGCGGATGGATGTGTGTGATGGGTAGGGCTCTTTCAATAGTTTCTTTGATGTTTCCATATGTGTATGCATGGTCATGTTTATAACTTGTGTAAATGCCTAACATAGTGGACAGGGAAGCCAAGAGCAAAGAAACAGAACATAAATTTCAGTATATCATAAACCTTATCGCTGTCCTGTCCAGCACTGGGTTTTGGTGGAAGCCAACAATTTCAAATTGAGTGCAAGTGACCGTGGTCTGAATTTATGTATAAACATGAAATGTAGTAAGACTAAATATTTAGGGCCTCTACAGCAATTTAAACAACTAACCAATAGACATCAAGTTTCAAGAAAACATTTAGTACAGGCCAAAATAAGGCTTGCTTAAATGGATGAAACAGGCAGGGAGAGAAAAGGATAAATTTTAAAGGATGGTACTGAATATTTAAATAGTTGTTTCAGCAGTGGGATCACACTGAGCTGTTAGTGGATGTTCGTCGCGAGGCTGAAATGCCTGGGGCTTATTTGAGTCCTTTGAAGCCACAGTGGGATTTATTTATTTATTTCATTTTAATTTTTAGCTACATCTGTGTGTTTTTCAGGTTCCAGAGAAGTTCTTACAAAATGTTCTTATAATGTTAACACAATTCATATATTTTTAAGAGCCAGCACTAAATTTAGTAATGAATTGATGCTTCTTGGCAGGCCCAGAGAACACTTTGGGGCCAGGCAGGAGGGAAAGAGCTCCCCTCTCCTCTGAGGTCTTTCTTAACAACTGGAGAGGGCTGCAGGGGAAACCTTCCCGTGCTGCTCATCATATGTTTGTGTTTGGTCTCAAGGTCCATCAGACTCTGTCCTTCTCCTCAACAGAGAAATCAAAGGCCAGAGCCAACTTTCCTAGCATACTGCTGGAATGTCATGATGATTAATTACATATCCCCTCTCTCCAAAGTGCAAGAAGTGAAACGAGTGACCTGCTCCTCTGAGCATCTAGGGTGGTTTCAAGAATAGATAGGTTTGGGTCAGTGTAGCAACAAGCTGGTCAGAGGCTGCAGTCTGTTATCTGTACACTGGCATCCCTTAGTCAAGAAACATTTTAAAATCCAAGACTCGGTTACAGCACAACTCTTTTTTGGAAGACTACCATGGTTTGGAGCTCTGAAATTATTAAATGTGCTCCCTCCCCATGAGATGATTGTACTCACTATTAGGAATTTACATGTAAAGGGTGATTTGATTTTGTTTTCCTCCTTTTAGTTTCTCCCGTTGGATGTTGTTGATGTAGTGCTTGGTCAGAGCCGCCCACCACTGTTTTCGAGGGTGTATCTTCTCTTTGTGTGGGTGCCTTTGGGTGTCACAGACTGAGCTCCTTCATTTTTGGTCTGAAACGTTCCCCTAAGGCTCGCAGCAGCTCTTTTCTGGACAGCCAGTGAAGTATGGACACTAAACTGACAGAAGTACATCCATCAAGCTCTCACTGGTGTTGCAGCCCATGTTCTTGCTTTACTGTTGTGCCTGTCCACATTGCTGTGATTGAACTGCTTGGATGGTTATTTTTCAAAGAGGAGGGTGAAATCCTGTCCCCTTTATAGGCAGGAGCAACGTGGAGGCAGCGAACAGACCTGGTGGTTGAGTCCCTGAGGCGTGCTGTGGGCTGTGCACACAAACTGGGGTGACTGGGAGGGCAGGAGGAGGCAATACCTTATCTGTGACGCCCCTCATGACAGAACAGAGCCCCCTGATCCCCAGACACAAGGAGCAAAGAGACTTCAAAAGGCTGAGACCTGTGATCCTGTGGGCTGTCAGTGAACGTGTCAGCCAAGACCTGTGGTTTATAGTGGAACTCAAACGTCTCAAACGAACTCAAACACACTCAAAAGTCTGTTGGGGAATAGGACAGAAACTTTCCCCACTACACAGCTCCTGAAACAACCCTGCTCCCTCAGAATAGGACTTCATCCAAGCCTTTTTTCTATTGGGCCTTTGTTTACTTAATAGATGTACGCACGAAACTTGAGGGAGTTGACGCAGGCATTTTAAGTGTATTCTCTACACTTGTTAGGAAGACGCCACAATATTCCTGTTTTTCCCACTGGAAAGGCAGGACAAACAGTGCCCGTGTTCTCTCTCTTGACTTCCAGGTACCTGCTAGAGCTTTACTTTCCCAGTGTGGTGTTTACTCTTCTAAGGCATTTTCTTTTTCTCTGTGTCTCCCTTCTCTCTGTAAGAAATGAAATGCAGAAGGGAGCTCTTATGGTATTCAAAAGGCCAGTCCTCTCTAGTTCAGTAGAGCTGCCACATCCAAAACTGAAGCCGAGCTGTAACCTCAACCTAATGGGATCTCTGAATACAGCTGTGTAATTTCAGTCTCTTGCCTCTTACTATCTATTGGATGGAAACACTGGAGTTAGTAACCATTTCAAATCTGCTGCCAGAGTGGACATGGGGCTTTTCATACAATTCCTTCAAAGTCTGTATTTTGCTTACTTAGGAATGTTCTTGGCAAGCGTATACTTCTGTACCAAAATTTTGCACACTGAGTTGTGTTTGTATTTGGCGCTGCTGATTTGTTGTCATTAACAAAATTCTCCATGGCATTCTATGCTTATCCTAGCAAATATTGCTATAAAAGGCCTTAAGAGCAGCCTGTATTTGCTAGCACAGGTTCAAACCTGTCAAAGTGATGGCGTCCTGTGCTTTCAACTCTTACTCTGGGAGTTGCAGAGTTGTGATGGTGCCTGGGCTGGGTCTGGTTCCTCATCTCTCCTCTAGTGATGACTGGAAGTGGCTGTTTGGGTGGGTTGGGCTGCCCAGGTGGTGAGAACTTTCTTTTGGGACCTGCCACCACCTTGACAGGTGAGTATCAGGGCAGGGCTCTGCTGCAGAGCTTGGGGGTAACAGTGGCCCAGGCACCAGGAATTCTGAAGCTCAGTCCCCAAGTGAGGTGGTGCCACGGTTCCTCTGGGGGACTCTGGAGGACTGTTGTGCAATGAAACACTGGAAATGAGGGTTTGGCCTTCACCAGAAACAAAAAAAACCCAAAATTGTAACTTGCTTGGAAGCTTGTGGCTAAACAAGCTGGCTCAATAGCTTTNACACTTATTTTGATGCTGTTCACAAACCAGAATTTAATTTTAGGCTGTCTCTGGAAATGAAATGTGCTTCGTGTTCACTAAGCATCTTTGTTCTCTCTTATCCTAAGAGCAATTTATTGCGGGTGCGCCCAGCGAGACAGGACCTTGCACATGCACCTGGCAGTCCCCGCTTCTGGAAAGTGAGCAAACCCGGCTGCATTTCCCTTTTTTCAAGCAGAGACAAAAACCCAGGAGCTGTTCAAGGTGTCACCATAGAGAAGCCTCTGCTGAAACACGAAAGCCGTGCTGTGTAAGGTGCTTGGAAGTTAGTTGGTTTTCATGTTTCTCTTAAGTTTATCTGATCCTTTTGACCTCTCTGCCCTGTCACGTCTCCAGAATTGTTACACAGCTTCAAGCCATTCGTGTCCCTAGAGCTTAATTCCTGGTATAGACAGTGCTGCAGCTCTAGGGCTTTTTTCTCCTCCTTTCATGATGTGAAACATAACTTGTATGTGGAGCATCTGTTATTTGCTGAAGGCAATGATGGGGATAGTGATGGTACCCAGCCCTTTCAGCTTGTTACATGCATTCCCAGTACCCCGGTACCTCCACGGTGGCAAAAGAATAAGCTTATTCCTAGGGTTTGGAATGCTGTTTGCTTGGGCTTTTGCTTTCTGGACTTAAAGATCCTCACCAGGACTCACATCCGTGAGCGGTGATGAGCATCCCCGTGGTCCTCCGCCTCTGTTGGTCCAGCCAGGGGGTCGGTGTGGGCAGAAGCCCAAGGGTGAGGTGCGGTGGTGTCCGTGGGCTGGAGCTGCATGGGCAGGGTCCGCTCCCACATTGCCTTGTTTACCTTGGCTGCTCACGATATTCTCCCTACGTTCCTCATGGAAGATTCCATTATTTTTTTTGCAAGAGGGATGAGCTCACTCGTTCAAATGAAAAAAAAGGAAAGCAGCCGTCCTGCTCATTAATCCTCTCCGCAATCATCCCGATACGCACAACTCGCCTGTTATTAGAGGGAAATGTATGCGTGGCATCCAGCGCTCACGTACATTTGCATTTCAAATCAGCTGAGTCAACACAATATAATGGTCCTGCCTGGAGATCCTTAGGGAGCCACAGTAGCTGACAATGTGTGCTTAAAGGGAGGGTCTGCTTTTCTTCTTCTTCTCCTTTTTTTTTTTTTCCCTTTT